>ONZH01016942.1:0-53421 GCA_900303285.1 Rhinella marina | reverse complement strand
AAAAAAATAAAATGCGGAGGGGGGGCTAGCGGAAAAGGACGTGGACGTGGACGAGGACGGGGGGCGCGGAAATGCTGTTGGGGGCCTTGTGAAGCCAGTGGGGATACCAATGTGTGCTGGTGAGGATCAGCCAGGATCCCGCTCATCCAGAATCCCTGCCTTTATGGGACAGTTAAGCAGGGGGCGGGTTACACCGCTGTTGAGGCCTGAGCAGGTTGAACAGGTGGTGCAATGGATAGCCGATAGCGCTTCCACACAGTTGTCCACCAGCCAGTCATCCACACAGTCTCACTCTGACCCTCCTTCCTCCACACCTGGCCAAACAGAGTCATCCCACCCTTGACCCTCCCAGGGAGCTCTTTCGGGTCCTTTTTCAAGATGTGCCGGGAAGAATCCCAGGAGCTAGCAGAGAATTTGTTTGTAGTGATGCCCAAACACTGGAGTTTTCGCATCTCCTGCTGATGTGGACCCTGAGCCAAGCATCTGTTATCATGACGAGATGATGATGGACGCAGTTGCCATCAAGGGAGCTGTTGGAATGTCCAGTGGGCAGGAGGAGGAGCAGAGTGAGGAAAGAGGAGGTGGTGGATGACGAAATGACCGACCCCACTTGGCCAGGGGTGATGTCCAGCGAGGAAAGCAGTGGAGAGTGGTGGTCTGCGCAGCACGAAAAAGGCAGCAAGAGGCAGAGGGATGTCCACAGGCAGAGGGGATGTCCACAGGCAGAGGGATGTCCACAGGCAGGCATGTCCACAGGCAGAGGGATGTCCACAGGCAGAGGGATGGCCACAGGCAGAGGGATGGCCACAGGCAGAGGACAGTTCAGACAGAGAAGTGAGGCCACAGCCAGCAGGGCCGAAGCTGTTCCCGCCAGCGGCCAGTCGTGCGAAGCTCCCCCATCGAGGCCTCGTACTTCTGTGGTGTGGAGATATTTAATGTTTGTGGCGGATGACAAACTGAGCGCGGTTTGCACACTCTGCCACTCAAAACTGAGTAGGGGCTCTGAGAAGAGCAATCTGACCACCTCAGGCATGCGGCGTCACTTGGAATTCAAGCACTGGGCTGAGTGGGAGAGAGCAAACGCAATACAAACTGCGCCCGGTCTTGCTGCCACTGCCTCTTCCCCTTTGTTGTGTGCTGCCACTGCGGTCCAGACCTCCAGCCAGGACACCTCCACATCTGCCTCTGCCTCTGCTACTTTGGGGCCTTCTCCTTCAGCCTCCCCTTCCCCCGCCCCTTCCCCCGCCTCTTCGCCTGCACCTTCACACTCCTCGTCCCAACAACTGTCCATCTCGCAGGCGTTCGACCGCAGGCGGAAGTACGCCTCGAGTCACCCCCCAAGCCCAAGCCTTAAACTGCCACATCTCCAAACTGCTGGCCCTGGAGATGTTGCCGTTTAGGCTTGTGGAGACGCAGGCCTTCCGCGACCTGATGGCGGCTGCCGCACCTCGCTATTCCGTCCCTAGCCGCCACTACTTTTCCGGAGTGCCGTCCCCGCCCTGCACCAGCACGTGTCGCGTAACATCAGGCGGGCCCTGAGGTACGCAGTCAGCGCAAAGGTCCACTTGACCACCGACTCATGGACAAGCGCTTGCGGCCAGGGACGATACATTTCTCTGACGGCACACTGGGTGAATGTAGTGGAGGCGGGGACGGGGTCGCAAACAGAGACGGCCTACCTACCACCCCCGCCCAAGATTGCCAGCATGGGTTCTGATAAACCCCCCTCCTCCTCCTCCTCCTCCTCCTCCTGTGCCTTAACATCTCCCTCAGCCGCTAGCTGGAAGCGTTGCAGCACTGGCGCGGGGAGACGTCAGCAGGCGGTGCTAAAGCTCATCAGCTTGGGCGACAGGAAGCACAGCGCCCCAGAGGTGAGGGACGCCATATTGCAGCAGACGGAGATGTGGCTGTCGCCGCTGCAGCTAGGACCAGGCATGGTCGTGTGCGATAACGGCCGTAACCTGGTGGCGGCTCTGGAGCTTGCCGAACTCAATCACGTACCATGCCTGGCCCACGTTTTTAATCTGGTAGTCCAAAAATTTCTGAAGACTTACCCCAACCTGGCAGAGCTACTGGTGAAAGTGCGGCGCTTGTGCGCTCACTTTCGGAAGTCAACTGTAGCTGCTGCTAGCTTAAAAAAACTCCAGCAACGCCTCCATTTGCCTGAACATCGGCTGTTGTGCGACCTGCCCACTCGCTGGAATTCCACCTATTCCATGTTGGCCAGGGTGTGTGAGCAGCAGAGAGCATTGATGGAGTACCAGATAATGAATCCACGCGTGCCTCCAACTCAGCTCCCTCAGTTTGCCAACCACGAGTGGCCATGGATGGCAGACATATGCGATGTACTGCGTATCTTTGAGGAGTCCACCAAGAAGGTCAGCAGCGAGGACGCTATAGTGAGCGTAACCATTCCCGCTCCTAGGCGTCCTTAAAGAATCGCTCATCGCAATAAGGGAGAACGCATTGCCACGCAGAGGAGACGGGGGTAGGAGGAGACGCAACGGAGCTACACAGTCAGACCACACTTTTGTCTGCTTCACGGGTGGCAGTTGCAGGAGGAGGAGGATGAGGAGGAGGAGGACGACGTGGAGGTGGCTGTGGAAGAGGAGGAGGATGCTGGCGGCGAGGGTAGCAGTCAGGCTGTGTGCGTCCCATTGGTTCAGCGCGGATGGGGCGGAGAGGAGGCGGAAGAGGAAGAGGAGGAAATGGCAAGTGATCCTTCTGGTGGGGGCAGTGAGGTCATGCCTATTCAGAGTCTGGCACACATGGCTGACTTCATGCTGGGCTGCTTTTCCGGGACACACGTGTTGTCCGGATAGTGGAGAACAAACTGTACTGGGTCTTCGCACTCCTGGACCCCCGGTATAAAGATAACGTCTCCTCTTTTATTCCGGTAGAGGAGAGGACGAATCGATTGCTGGAATACCAGAGGGAACTCGTGCAGAACATGATGGAGATTTTCCCACCCACCATCGCTGGCGGCAGAGAGGAGAGGGTCTCCCAGAGTCCCACAACATCCATCAGGCCCACAGCCACCAGGGGAACACTCTCCAAGGTGTGGGACACGTTCATGGCACCCCCTCGTGCAACTTCCATCACTGCGGGGCCCGCTATCAGCAGGAGGGACAAGTATCGGCGGATGTTGCGGGGAGTACCTGGCAGACCGTAACCCTGTCCTCCCGATCCCTCGGCGTCCTACACTTACTGGGTCTCCAAGTTGGACACGTGGCTGGAACTGTCCCTGTACGCCTTGGAGGTGCTTGCCTGCCCTGCCGCCAGCGTGCTATCAGAAAGGGTGTTCAGCGCAGCCGGGGGCATTATAACCGATAAGCGCAGCCGTCTGTCAACCGACAGTGCCGACAGGCTGACGCTAATCAAAATGAACAGCAAGTGGATTGACCCGGACTTTGCTTCTCCAACCGTGGAAAGCAGCCAAAAGTGAAGTGCCATCTGTATGAAGTGCCATTTCCTCCTCTCCACCTCCTCCTCCTCCTCCTTAACCGCCGTAGAATTGCTCCGTAAAAAAAAATAATATATATTTATGGTCCTCTTGGGCCTCACATAATTTTAAGAGGTCTCTCTCTTGGCGCCTCCACATAATTTTTAAAGAGGTCTCACCTCTTGGGCCCCACTAATTTTTAAGAGGTCTCACTTCTTGGGCTCCACATAATTTTTAAGACACCTCTTGGGCACATAATTTTAAGAGGTCTCACCTCTTGGGCCTGCACAAAATCTTTTAAGAATTCTTTAAGAGGTCTCACCTCTTGGGCCTCCACAAAATTTTAGAGGCCTCAGCCTCTCACCTCTTGGGCCTGCACAAAATCTTAAGAGGTCTCACCTCTTGGCCTGCACAAAATCTTTAAGAGTCTCACTCTTGGCCTCCACAAAATCTTTAAGAGGTCTCACTCTTCTCACTCTTTGGCCTCCACAAAATCTTTAAGGGTCTACCTCTGGCGAGGCTCACAGCCTCCAAAATCTTTAAGAGGTCTCACCTCTTGGGCCTCCAAAAATCTTTAAGAGGTCTCACCTCTTGGGCCTCCACAAAAATCTTTAGAAGGTCTCACTCTGGGCCTCCACAAAATTTTAAGAGGTCTCCTCTTGCCTGCCACAAAATCTTTAAGAGGTCTCACCTCTTGGCCTCCACCTTAAGACAAAATCTTTAAGAGAGGTCTCACCTCTTTGGGCAAATCTTTAAACCAAAAAATCTTTAAGAGGTCTCACCTCTTGGGCCTCCACAAAATCTTTAAGAGGTCTCACCTCTTGGGCCTCCACATAATTATACTATAAAATTTAGGCCTTATAATTGGCAACTGTACTGTGCGTTCTCTTGCAAAATTCTTTAAATACCTGGTGTTAATACCCACCGTCTGAAAAGTTAGTACACGGCTGTGTACCTTGAACTCTAAAATATTAGGCCTTATAATTGGCAACTGTACTGTGCGTTCTCTTGCAAAATTATTTCACGGCTGTGAAGGCAAAATATTGTAACCAAAAAAAAATAAAATGCGGAGGGGGGCTAGCGGAATAGGACGTGGACGAGGACGGGGGCGCGGAAATGCTGTTGGGGGCCATAGTTGCTGGTTGAATTATCTGAGGTAAATGATTCTCCTTTAGACGACGCTTTCCCTTTGCATCGTTCTGCGATTAAACCATAAATAACTCTCTGCATATTTATACCAAATGCACCCAGTACGAAAAAAGTCATAGAAAGTTTCCAAACAGAGACTGGAAAACATCAGTAAGTTGAAAAAAAATGTTCGCTAAAAAAAAAAAAGGTAAAAATAAAATTGGCAGTTGATAGTATCGAGCTATTGTCACAGAGAGACGCGATTACAACACCTTCATTTACATTCAGTACATGTCTCAAGGCATTGGGAGAATGAAAACAGGCCACGGCTGGAGTATGAAATGTACCACCGCTTTGTACTGTCCGATACTGACCCGGTCCAGGGTGATGTCCAGCGAGGAAAGCAGTGGAGAGGTGGTGGTCTGCGCAGCACCGAAAAAGGCAGCAAGAGGCAGAGGGATGTCCACAGGCAGAGGAATGTCCACAGGCAGAGGGATGTCCACAGGCAGAGGCATGTCCACAGGCAGAGGGATGTCCACAGGCAGAGGGATGTCCACAGGCAGAGGATGTCCACAGGCAGAGGGATGTCCACAGGCAGAGGACAGTTCAGACAGAGAAGTGAGGCCACAGCCAGCAGGGCCGAGCGTAACCATCCCGCTCCTATGCGTCCTTAAAGAATCCCTCATCGCAATAAGGGAGAACGCATTGCACACAGAGGAGACGGGGGCAGGAGGAGACGCAACGGAGCTACACAGTCAGACCACACTTTTGTCTGCTTCACGGTGGCAGTTGCAGGAGGAGGAGGATGAGGAGGAGGAGGACGACGTGGAGGTGGCTGTGGAAGAGGAGGAGGATGCTGGCGGCGAGGGTAGCAGTCAGGCTGTGTGCGTCCCATTGGTTCAGCGCGGATGGGGCGGAGAGGAGGCGGAAGAGGAAGAGGAGGAAATGGCAAGTGATCCTTCTGGTGGGGGCAGTGAGGTCATGCCTATTCAGAGTCTGGCACACATGGCTGACTTCATGCTGGGCTGCTTTTCCCGGGACACACGTGTTGTCCGGATAGTGGTAGAACAAACTGTACTGGGTCTTCGCAATCCAAGTTGGACACGTGGCTGGAACTGTCCCTGTACGCCTTGGAGGTGCTTGCCTGCCCTGCCGCCAGCGTGCTATCAGAAAGGGTGTTCAGCGCTGCCGGGGGCATTATCACCGATAAGCGCAGCCGCCTGTCAACCGACAGTGCCGACAGGCTGACGCTAATCAAAATGAACAGCAAGTGGATTGACCCGGACTTTGCTTCTCCAACCGTGGAAAGCAGCCAAAAGTGAAGTGCCATCTGTATGAAGTGCCATTTCCTCCTCCACCTCCTCCTCCTCCTCCTTAACCGCCGTAGAATTGCTCCGTAAATCAGAAAAAATTTTATATTTATGGCTCACCTCTTGGGCCTCCACAAAATGTTTAAGAGGTCTCACCTCTTGGGCCTCCACATAATTTTAAGAGGTCTCACCTCTTGGGCCTGCGCAAAATGTTTACGAGGTCTCACCTCTTGGGCGTCCACATAATTTTTAAGAGGTCTCCCCTCTTGGGCCTCCACATAATTTTTAATACGTCTCACCTCTTGGGCCTCCACAAAATGTTTAAGAGGTCTCACCTCTTGGGCCTCCACAAAATGTTTAACAGGTCTCACCTCTTGGGCCTCCACATAATTTTTAACAGGTCTCACCTCTTGGGCCTCCACAAAATGTTTAAGAGGTCTCACCTCTTGGGCCTCCACATAATTTTTAAGAGGTCTCACCTCTTGGGCCTGCGCAAAATGTTTAAGAGGTCTCACCTCTTGGGCCTCCACATAATTTTTAAGAGGTGTCAACTCTTGGGCCTCCACAAAATGTTTAACAGGTCTCACCTCTTGGGCCTCCACATAATCTTTAAGAGGTCTCACCTCTTGGGCCTCCACATAATTTTTAAGAGGTCTCACCTCTTGGGCCTGCACAAAATGTTTAAGAGGTCTCACCTCTTGGGCCTCCACATAATTTTTAAGAGGTCTCCCCTCTTGGGCCTCCACATAATTTTTAATACGTCTCACCTCTTGGGCCTCCACAAAATGTTTAACAGGTCTCACCTCTTGGGCCTCCACATAATTTTTAATACGTCTCACCTCTTGGGCCTCCACAAAATGTTTAACAGGTCTCACCTCTTGGGCCTCCACATAATTTTTAACGGGTCTCCCCTCTTGGGCCTCCACATAATTTTTAATACGTCTCACCTCTTGGGCCTCCACAAAATCTTTAACAGGTCTCCCCTCTTGGCCTCCACATAATTTTTAATACGTCTCACCTCTTGGGCCTCCACAAAATCTTTAACAGGTCTCACCTCTTGGGCCTCCACATAATTTTTAAGAGGTCTCACCTCTTGGGCCTCCACAAAATGTTTAAGAGGTCTCACCTCAATTGGGGCCCACAATTAAGAGGTCTCACCTCTTGGGCCTCCACATAATTTTAAGAGGTCTCACCTCTTGGGCCTCCACATAATTTTTAAGAGGTGTCACCTCTTGGGCCTCCACATAATTTTTAACGGGTCTCCCCTCTTGGGCCTCCACATAATTTTTAAGAGGTCTCACCTCTTGGGCCTCCACAAAATCTTTAACAGGTCTCACCTCTTGGGCCTCCACATAATTTTTAAGAGGTCTCACCTCTTGGGCCTCCACAAAATGTTTAAGAGGTCTCACCTCTTGGGCCTCCACATAATTTTTAAGAGGTGTCACCTCTTTGGGCCGCCACAAAATTTCCATGAGCCTCTGGCCAGCCCACGGCCTCTTCCTTCCTTTTGCGGTCCTACGCATCCCTCAACATCCCCACTGCTTTACCTGCTAGACATGACACTGGGCCAGGTCGGGTCACTGATATCTCTAGCGCCAACAATTTGGGCATTTTAAGGCTTCTGCATGTGTTTGAGTTGTTTTTACATTTTAAAGAAGACATGTCTGACCACATCTCACACACACACACACAATGACAATTAGGGGTGGGGTCTATTTGCTTTCCCCCTTGCCTATGCCATCTGTGGTTGTCATAGGCAACGTGATTTTAAGGGGTGCAGAATTTTATCTTCTTTTTTGTCTAGTTTGGCTTGGGGTCCATGGCAATGTAGAGGAAAGAAGGTTTCCTTGTATGGTCTCACTTTACAGAGAGGTTAGATTGTCTTTGGAGTGTATTGTTGAGAGGCTGTGATAGTGGCGTAATAGTGCGACTTGGGCGCGTTATATGCACCCAGACATGCTTCCCCTGCTGTCCCAGTTGCATTCCAGCAGTGTTGGCATCCTTTTCTGAGGTTCCAGGGTGGACTTGGTGACCTCCAAGTGGTCGAATTGAGATTTCCAAGTGGCGAGCATTTTTTCCCCATAGACTTTAATGGGATTCGATATCCGGTCGAATAGTCGAATTTCGCAGTCTATTCGAATCGAATTTCGAACTTTCGAATATTTCACTACTCGCTCATCTCTAATTATAATATAATAAACCTGTGGATTTTATCTCGCAAGTCTCAGAGCCAGATTATCAGTTTGCCCTAGTGGAACTGTTCTGGACCCAAACTCCAAGAGCTTCTGCTGTAGCAACCCTAAAAGATAAATAAAGAGGGGCCCTATTGCACGAAATTGAAAGAACATGAGGTGAAAATAGAGTTCAGTACTACAATTGGCCGTTGATAAGAGGGGGCACTGGATTATGACTGGATATCTGAAACATATTCCTGATAGACTTATTGCGAGCTGGCACCTCAGCAGGTGACCCCTTTCTCAGCTTCTAGCTGATGGGAGTTGAAGGGTAGAACTGTGAAGTGGATAGAGAAACTAGAAAAAGAACAAACAGCAGGTGGCACTATACAGATAGATTTGATTGAATAACTCAGTGGCTCTAAAATTATTAAATGCTTGCAAATACAAAAGTATTCAGACCGAGCTGCTGTAGGACATTTTTTGTGGGACAACTTCATTTGTTGTTTGTTTTTAATTTCAGGATGACATTTTGGCCCTTTGGAACAAGTTGCAATATTTTCGCCTTATAAATGTTTCCTGGAACCAATTAATTTTGTAACTTGAGGGACAATTGTAAAGCAATTCACTATTATCTGCTGATCTGAAGATGCCTTATAGAAATATGTATTATGCCTATAAAAACCATGCAAACAGTTGGTACAAGAAAAAGATACCCTTACAGAATGTGATGAAAGCTCGTGAGCAGAATACATTATTTTGTGGGAATACAGTATTATGCTTTATTGTCCTATAATCTTTAAAGGGTTTCTGTCATCAGAATTTAGCCTACAAAACCGAGTGTCATTTGCAAATCGCAAATGACACCTGATGACAGAAAGCCTTCTTTTATAGAAATCTGTACGGTACTTTTTGTTAAAATTGCGTTTTTATAATATGCTAATTAGGCCCCCTAGTTGCAGTAGGCGTGAACCCTGCACCTAGGAGCGGCCGTAATAACGCCCCTTACCCCTCCTCCCTTGGGTTGATTGACAGGGCCGGGCAGCCATCTCTCTCGTCTCCCGGCCCTGTACGATCGCGAACTCCCGCGCCTGCGCATTGCGATAAGCAATCTGTGCACGCGCGTTGAGAGCCGGCGGCCGCCCGGGTCCCGGCTTCATCAATGCACATGCGCGGATTGCTTATCACAATGCGCAGGCGCGGGAGTTCGCGATCGTACAGGGCCGGGAGACGAAAGAGATGGCTGCCCGGCCCTGTCAATCAACCCAAGGGAGGAGGGGTAAGGGCGTTATTACGGCCGCTCCTAGGTGCAGGGTTCACGCCTACTGCACCTAGGGGGCCTAATTAGCATATTATAAAAACGCAATTTTAACAAAAAGTACTGTACAGATTTCTATAAAAGAAGGCTTTCTGTCATCAGGTGTCATTTGCGATTTGCAAATGACACTCGGTTTTGTAGGCTAAATTCTGATGACAGAAACCCTTTAAGCAGAAGTACAGAAGTTTTGTACAAGAAATGGACACTATAAAGATGATCTAGTCTCAAGAAGAAAATTAGGTTACCATCCTGGTCCTTTACTATTTTCTTTACCCATAGTTCATTTTAGATGTATTTCAATAGTTGATATAAATACATGGTTGAGCAGGTTCCATTACCGAATGCAATCATTGTTTTTAAATGTACTCCAGTGAATCCAGCGGCAAATGGGGAAAGTATGCAGAAAAAAGGAGAAAAAAAAACAAAAATCATCTGTTTAATAATGTAAAGAAATAATACCATTATACATATAGACAAAAAATGGATTTCCTAATATGAATACTCATGTCTATCATTATAATCAGCGGAGCAATAATGGAAAATTGTTTCTAAATTAACATGAATACACTTTCATTGTATAAATAAAGCTTAATCAAAAGCAAATGGTCCAGTGACTGCACAAAGACATGCCTATTTATTATAGACATAAAACCGAGGCCTCCATTCACTTTATTTGCATATCTAAACCTATGAATTTTGATAATTGAAATAGTTTGTCTTTCGATAGAAAAGAGTCAATCATAGATCTTTCAAATGGTTAGAATAGATACTGGATAGAACCACTAAAATCCCAATTAAATGTTCACTTCCATTGCTTTGCACACCGTTGATAGTTTAGCTCCTTAGTTGGGTGGTGTGTGTGTAGAGTATATATGGTGTATTTATGTATGTGTAGCATGTATATGGTGTATTTATGTATGTGTACCATGTATATGGTGTATGTATATGTAAACGTGTTGTGACGCCGCGTGTCCACCTTTGAGTAGGGAACCTGTTGATAAAAATTTGAATCCCACCCCTGCTTGTCTCATCTTGCTATTAAGGTGAGATGAGACACAGTACCAACCACCAGCTGGTTGGGGAACAGCAGAGCGCTCTGGTGCTCGCTGTTTCAGTAGCTCCAATTGTGGTGCATGAGAGCTCTGGAAATAGAGTAGCACAGCAAGCTAAGCTGTTTCTGGGTAAGGGAAACACCATAGCTTTCTGTGCTATGCTGTCTCCATAAGCTATCATGCACCGCAATGGGAGCTACTGAAACAGCGAGCACCAGAGCGCTTTGTTATTTCCCAGCCGGGAGGTTTCAGGACTGTGTCTCATGATCTCATCTTAATAATGGTAAGATGAGACAAAACTAGAGATGAGCGAACATGCTCGTCCGAGCTTGGTGCTCGTTCGAGCATTAGGGTACTCGTAAGTGCTCGATGCTCGGACGAGCATCTCACCATGCTTGAGGAAATGGCAACTTCCGCATTGTGCATTTTTAGCGCCTATAAACTCAGCCAATCACAAGCCAGGAGACTCTGCGGTACACCCAGCATCACGGGGGGCCCTTACATGTCGATAGCAGGGGTTGGCTGGCCTGATTAGGTGACCCTGGAATATACTAGTGACTGCCCGCGGTGCTCGGCTCAGTCGCTGCCTGGATGCCGTTAGGGACAGATCTGCAGTGTGATACAGGGAGAGTGTTAGGGTGTTCTACTAGATTTGTGTGAGGCAGGAGTGATTCTAAAAGAACCCAACAGCCCTTGTTAGGGCTACAAGACCCTTTTTTTATCTGCTTGTGGCTGGGCTTGCTGGCACTAGTTGTGCAGCTACTGCCATATTTGCAGCAGTGTGGAACCATTCTGTGTGTCACAGTTCAGCTGTCCAGTCCACCACAAACCACAATCCGTATTTTCTGTCCAGGTGACCCATACTGTACGTCACGTAATCAAATACGGTCTTTTGCTCTCACTGATACAGCTACATTAGAAAAATCTCTGTGCAACATTTGTCTGGGTTGCAGTGAAAATAGCCACAGTCAGCAGGGGCTGAGTTTGCTCTCTGATATATTCTGCACGTCACGTAAAAAAAAAAAGAACACAAAAAAAAATTGTGTTTTGTTTTTTTTAATCTCAGTAATACAAATCCATTTCATACAGCTGTGTGGAACCATTCTGTGTGTCACAGTTCAGCTGTCCAGTCACCACAAACCACAATCCGTGTATTTTCTGTCCAGGTGACCCATACTGTATGTCACGTAATCAAATACGGTCTTTTGCTCTCACTGATACAGCTACATTAGAAAAATCTCTGTGCAACATTTGTCTGGGTTGCACTTAAGCAGACCAAGTCTGCCTAATCTAATAGTTTCAGTGTAATTGCTCCATACTGCACGGTACGTAATAAAATACGTAATTTTGCTCTAACTTATCCACCTATATATTAACTTAAGTTTGTGGGTTTCAGTACAGCAGGCCCCTTTTTTGGTATATATAATACACTTATATACAGAAAATGTTCAACCCAAGGGCTAAGGGTCGAGGACGAGGGCGTGGGCATTCAAATACTGCAGGGGGCAGAGGCCGTGGTCCTGGGCAGGTTGAGACAGTACCAGCTGATTAGGGAGCAGGGCGACGCAGAGCTACACTCCTTAGCTTCATGTCTCAACTTACAGGGACACGTGGTAGAGCACTGTTGAAACCACAACAGTGCACACAGGTGATGTCGTGGACTTCTCGGGTTGCTGCTGACCTCTTTCCCGATGCCCAAGTTTTCCAACTGTCGCAGTCTGTGGGTGATAACATTGTTGACTTAGTGGAAGAAGTGTGTAAAGAGGTGTCGAACGATGAGGAGACACAGTTGTCAGACAGTGGTGAAGTTGTTGTCAGGGCAGGAAGTCCGAGGGGGAGCAGACTGAGGAATGGGAGGATGACGAGGTGACTGACCCAAGCTGGGTTGATAAGCCGAGTGAAGACAGTGCTTCTGAGGCGGAGGCAAGTGCTGCTCCAGAACAGGTTGGAAGAGGCAGTGGTGTGGCCAGAGGGAGAAGCAGGGCCAGAGCTGGTGCATCAGCAGAAACTGTTTCACGTAGTGAAGCTCCCATGGTGAGGCCTAGATGTTCGCAAGTCTGGAGGTTCTTTAAAGAAATTGAGGATGACCGACGGACTGTGGTGTGCAACCTGTGCCACACCAGGATCAGCAGGGGTGCCACCACTACTAGCCTAACCACCACCAGCATGCAAAGGCATATGAGTGCTAAACACCCCACTCAATGGAATCAAGGCCGTTCACCTCCTGCGGGTCACACCACTGCTCCTTCCCCTGTGTCACTCGCTGCCTCTGCTAGTCAACCCCCTGCCCAGGACCCCAGCACAAGCGCCTCCCACCGGAAAACCACACCTTCGCTTCCATGATCCTCCACTGCGTCCACCAATGTGTCCCTGCGCAGCGTTCAGCTGTCTTTACAGCAGACGCTGGAGCACAAGAGGAAATACAGTTCCACCCACCCACATGCCCAAGCCCTCAACGTCCACATCTCCAAATTGCAGAGCTTGGAGATGCTGCCCTATAGGCTGGTAGAGACCGAGGCCTTTCGCAACCTCATGGCGGTGGCTGCCCATCGGTATTCGGTCCCCAGCCGCCACTATTTTTCCCGATGTGCCGTCCCAGCCCTACACCAGCACGTGTCACAGAACATCATCCGTGCCCTGACCAACGCTGTTTCTGAGAAGGTCCACCTAACCACGGACACGTGGACAAGTGCTGCCGGGCAGGGACACTATATATCACTGACGGCACATTGGGTTAACTTGGTGGAGGCTGGGACCGAGTCTGACCCTGGGGCCGCTCATGTACTGCCCACACCGAGGATTGCGGGGCCTACCTCGGTCACGGTCTCTCAGACGTACTATGCCTCCTCCTCCGACCCCTCCTCCTCCGACCCCTCCTCCTCCTCCTCCACCGAATTACCATCCGTGGGCACGGCGCCTTCAGTCGGTAGCTCTAGGCGCAGCAGCAGTGCCGTGGGTAAGCGCCAGCAGGCAGTGCTCAAACTGCTGAGCTTAGGTGACAAAAGGCACACCGCCCAAGAGCTGTTACAGGGCATCACGGCGCAGACCGATGTGTGGCTGGCACCGCTGAACCTCAAGCCAGGCATGGTTGTGTGTGACAACGGGCATAACCTGGTGGCGGCTCTGCAACTCAGCAGACTTACACATGTGCCATGCCTGGCCCACGTGTTCAATCTCATAGTTCAGCGGTTCCTCAAGACATACCCCAATCTGTCTGATTTGCTCACCAAGGTGCGCCGCATCTGTGCGCATTTCCGCAAGTCGACCTCAGATGCTGTCAATCTCAGGGCAGTGCAGCGCCGCCTACAACTGCCCGCTCACCGACTGTTGTACAACGTGCCCACAAGATGGAATTCAAGACACAAGATGGAATTCGACATTAAACATGTTATCCAGAGTTTACCAGCAGCGCAGAGAGATTGTAGACTGCCAGATGTCAACTTCCACCAGAACTGGTAGTCAGGTCAGTCAGCTTCCTCATGTCTACAATGAGGAGTGGACGTGGATGTCTGATATCTGCCAGGTGTTGACCAACTTTGAGGAGTCAACACAGATGGTCAGTGGCGATGCCGCCATTATCAGCCTCACCATCCCGCTGCTTTGCCTGGTGAAAAATTCACTGAAGTCGGAAGCTTTGCGCTTGTCACAAGAGACGGTGGAGGAAGATACGTCGCTTGATAGCCAGAGCACCCTCCGGTCTGTTTCTCAACGTGTATCGGAGGAGGGTGATGAGGATGAGGAGGAAGAGGAGGAGAATATTGGCGAGACAGAAGAGGGTACCAATGTTCAGTCCTTCTTAACTCTTGAGCGTGTATGGGCTGAAGAGAAGGAGGAGGAGGAAATGGAGAGTCAGGCCAGTGAGGAGAGGGAATTCTTGCGTGTTGGGACTCTGGCGTACATGGCAGACTTCATGTTAGGCTGCTTATCCCGTGACCCTCGCGTTAGAAGAATTTTTTCAAACACCGATTACTGGGTGTTCACTCTCCTGGACCCATGGTACAAGCAGAACCTTTCCACTCTCATCCCTGTAGAGGAAAGGAGTATGAGAGTGAATCAATATCAACAGGCCCTGGTGCACAAGCTTAAACAATCCTTCCCATCTGACACCGCTAGCGGCAGAGGGAGTGCTTCTGTGGGCCAAGTAGCAGGGGAGAGTAGGCGAGCAGGCAGCTTGTCCAGCACTGGCAGGGGAACGCTCTCCAAGGTCTTTGCCAGTTTTATGTTACCCCAGCAAGACACTGTCCCCAGTCTCGGCAGAGTAGGGGTGAGCTTTACAGAAAGATGGTGAGGGAGTACCTAGCTGACCATACCAACGTCCAGACCGATCACTCTGCTCCATACAACTACTGGGTTTCAAAGCTGGACACGTGGCCTGAACTGGCGCTGTACGCCTTGGAGGTGCTGGCCTGCCCTGCCGCTAGCGTGTTGTCAGAGCGGGTATTCAGTGCAGCCGGTGGCATCATCACCGATAAGCGTACACGCCTGTCAACTGACAGCGCTGACAGGCTGACGCTTATTAAAATGAACAAAGCCTGGATTTCACCGGAATTCAAATCTCCTCCGGGGGAAAGCAGCTAAAGATTAACATTACTTATGTATCCGATTCCTCTTCTCTACTCCTCCTACTCCTCCTCTTCCTTGTCGTCTTTGCCTAACGCTGACCCAAAACGCAATTTTTTAGAGGGCCAACTGGCACTCTTTTACGACAATTTTTCCAGAGGGCCCCCTACAGGCCCTCTCTCCAAACAATTTTTCCGGAGGGCCACCTACAGGCCCTCTCTCCAAACAATTTTTCCGGAGGGCCACCTACAGGCCCTCTCTCTAAACAATTTTTCCGGAGGGCCCCCTACAGGCCCTCTCTCCAAACAATTTTTCCGGAGGGCCCCCTACAGGCCCTCTCTCTAAACAATTTTTCCGGAGGGCCACCTATAGGCCCTCTCTCCAAACAATTTTTCCACAGTGTCAACTATAGACACTGTAAAACAATGTTTCAGGAGCGTCAAACAGACAGTCCAAAACAATTTTTCAGGAGGCGCAAGAACCGACATTTAAAAAAAAATTTTTTTGCTGAGGGTCGACTTTACTCCGAAAAGAAAAAAATTTTTGGAGGCTCAACAAAAGCCATTTCACTGCATTCTCAGTTGGACAAAGTCATTGGTGGTGTAACCGCCATGCTGTGTCAGGCTAAATTTTTGGGTGCTTCACCAGCTACCGCATACTAACTCAGTCACTCTGTTGTCACCGCCGCCATACAGGGCCACGAAAAATGTTTATGTGGTTCGCCTGCTCCTGCAGTGTCACTCACTCACTCACTCTGTTGTTAGCACCATAGTGGTTTGCACTATAGCAGCCCAAGTCTGCACATTCCCCTTTTTATCTCCAAGTGATCTATACTGCACGTCACGTAAAAAATACGTTCTTTTGCTCTCAGTGATACAAATCCATTTCATAAAATCCTTTCTTTCTCTTTAACTGATCTATACTGAACGTCACTTTTAAAAATATATCTTTTTTCTCTCTCTCCAAATAATTTTTCCGGAGGACCACATACAGGCCCTCTCTCCAATCAATTTTTCCGCAGGGCCACATAATGCGATAGACGGGAATCGAACCCGGGTCAACTGCTTGGGAAGCAGCTATGCTCACCACTTTACCACCAACAGCCACAGCAACTGATAAGAACAGATTTTTTTTTAATTCTTTTATTAGCATGTAACAAAAAACTCTTCATGAAAAATATCGAATAAAATGCAAACCCAAAACTTTCCAAAAAACAGAGAAATATGCATAAACAAAACATAAAATTTGACAAAACTTGTCACAACAGCAACTGATAAGAACAGATACTAAACTTGATGTAAGCCAACATTTGGACAATCGATAACCCGAAAAGGGTCCGCCATCGAGCCCGGCGTTCGGCCACCCTGAGCATTTCTCAAGGAGACAGCCTCCAGGCCCCGGCCACAATTCAGGAGCACTCCTGCTGTATCTCTCTCACCGACGACTGGAGAGACAGGCCGTCCCCACCATCATGCTCTTCTTCGGCCTACCTATCTGTATAGCTCCGCCAACTTCTGGACACACCCCTTTCCTCCCACATACGTGACGTCCTGGTGCCAAAGCGCGCCTGTCTGAAAGACACATAGGGAGTGAGTGAAGCCATGATGACAGCTGATTTCTCCTCTGGGCTCCCTCAGTGTCACTCGCTCATTTTTTTTGTCACCGCTGACATACAGGGCCATAATAAATTTTGATGTGCTTCGTCTGCTCCCGCAGTGTCACTCGCTCACTCTGTGGCCACCACCATAGTGGTTTGCACTATAGCAGCCCAAGACTGCACATTCCCCTTTTTCTCTCCAAGTGATCGATACTGCATGTCACGTAAAAAAAATACGTTCTTTTGCTCTCAGTGATACAAATCCATTTCATCAAACAATTTTTCCGGATAGTTACCGTATACGGTATTAAACTGAGAAGAATGCATACAACACATGCCCCACTTGACAAATTTCAGAGTTGACAACCGTACTGGTTGATGCTAAATTTTTAAGTTGGGGTCCTGCGTCGTCATTCAAACTCCATCCAGCTGTTGTCACCACCACACACGCTAGCCAAGGGGGCACTCCTCTGGCTCTTCCAGCTCAACCTCCTTCCCCCCAGCCTGCCCCACCTACAGGCCCTCTCTCCAAACAATTTACCCAGATAGGGGACATATTAGATTTTGAATTGATAAGAAGAACAGATTTTTTTTGGTTCTTCTTTTAATTGGCTCCTGACCTGTGATAGGCAGAGCATGGACACGTCCCCTTAGCTGCAGAGCAAGCTCTTTTTCCTTTTCCGTGTTTGAAAAATCTATGAAATATATGGTCCCAAGATAGGGGACGTATACGATTTTAAACTGAGAAGAATCGATACTACACATGCCCCACTAGTTCAAGCTCAATGTTGACAGCCATACCAGTTGATGCCAAATTTTTAAGTGGGGGTTCCACCACTACCAGCCGAACCACCACCAGCATGCGCAGGTATACGAGTGCTAAACACTATGGAACCAAGGCCATCCGTTCCCCTCATGCGGGTCCCACCACTGCTCCATCCCCTGTGTCACTCGCTGCCTCTGCGAGTCAACCCCCAGCCCAGGACCCTGGCACGAGCTCCTCCCGCCGGAAAACCACCCCTTCGTCTCCATGATTCTCCACATTGTCCACCAATGTGTCCCTGCGCAACGTTCAGCTGTCATTACAGCAGACGGAGTGCAAGCAGAAAAAAAGTTTAGCCCACCTACATGCACAAGCCCTCAACGTCCACATACAGGGTCACGCTAAATTTTTTATGTGCTCTACCTGCTACCGTCGTGTAGCTCGGTCACTCTAACCGAGTCTGACCCAGGGGCCGCTCATGTACTGCCCACTTGGAGGATTGGGGGGCCTACCTCGGTCACGGTTTCTCAGACTTACTATGCCTCTTCCTCCAACTCCTCCTCCTCCTCCTTCGAATTACCATCTGTGCTTCACCTCCTGCTACCTCAGTCTAACTCGGTCACTCTGTTGTCACCACCATGCTGCGTCAGGCTAAATTTTTGGGTGGCTCACCTGCTACCTCATCTAATTTGGTCACTTGTTGGTGTCACCGCCATGCTGTGTCAGGCTTATGCCTGCATCGTGTGGCCGGGGATAGGAGAGCAGTGCCAGCATGGGCATGGGTGATGGACCTTCGTTGCACCTAGTTGGGTGCTACCCTAACATGTGATGGGCATGTGCCTCACCTTTCTTGGTCTGGGTGAGCACAATTGCCATGAGGGTAACCACCAGGCTGTTGCAGGAGAATTTGGAGTAATTGGTGAGATTAGGCAGCCTCAGAGGCATCCATGCATGCTGCCCCTGCTGTTTCCTGTCCATTTCCATGGTGTTTCCGTCATTTTCTGATGTTTCCAGGTTTTCACCTAGCCTTCCCTAGGCAGAGCTTTGGTCCCCTGCAAAAAATGCTCGAGTCTCCCATTGACTTCAATGGGGTTCGTTACTTGAAACGAGCACCCGAGCATCGGGAAAAGTTTGTCTCGAATAACGAGTACCCGAGCATTTTAGTGCTCGCTCATCTCTAGACAAAACCCTTTAACTATTTTACGTCCAATCACAAATATTAGAGAGATATTAGGTCTGAATAAATTTGGTCCGAATCTAAAGTGCCCCCACGCATGGTAGCCAATGGTAGCAAATAGCATGTTTTATACCACACTGCAATGGTGTCCACCATTTTAAGCGATTTGTGCTGTGTAAATCACAAATGTTTGAGACTGGCCAAAAGAAGAATCTTTAGGGAAATTTGTAAGGAATTTGGTTTGTGTAGAATCGATCCACTTATCTTTAACTTATATACTACATTTTGATTATAAAACCTTAGGCCGAACCTGACAAACAGTCGACAATCTAATGTGTATGGGAGTGCCCTGAATCTCACCCCTAATGGCAGATGTTGATGGGAAAGAAATTAAGTATCTTCTATGAAAATGAAAGGACAGTACATGTTGAAATCATACACAACCAGACTTTTTGTTCTTAAAGGGTTTCTGCAGTTCTGTAAAACTGATGATCTATCCCCTGGATAGATCATCAGTATCTGATCGGTGGGGGTCCGACACCCGGGACCCCCGCCGATCAGCTGTTTGAGAAGGCAGCGGCGCTGCAGGAGCGCTGCTGCCTTCTTTGTATTTACCGCAGACCCAGTGACGTCACGACTAGTTTCACTGGCCTGGGCGGGGCTAAGCTCTGTTCACTTGAAGTTAGTTAAGCCAGAAGTGTTTTATTCCCCTCTCCCTACTGAGAACACATAAATGGTCAGCCGAGCTGTTTGTATGTTTATGAGGAGCCAGGAAGGAGCAAAAGCTTAGGGTAGAATGAGCATTTGGCCATCCGCATCTAAATTGTACAGTCAGTTTAAGCCAATAATAGCTTAGGCTAGTTTTACTCTGCAGGTAGGAGTCCTGGCCCTCTGGATCTGGCGTTGCCAGACAGTACTGGAATGCCTTCTGGCCCCTTTACCTTTAATGAAGTCAGGTAAAAATCCAGCTGCTACCCGAATTTGCCAGGATTCGGCCAGACAAATACTGCTGTATTGCATGCAGCTGCTTTTGTCCGGCGGATTCCCAGTGTTTTATAACAGGCCTGCCAGCTGGAACAGCCTGCCATAGGTTTGAAAGAAGCATTAGAATAGTGGTCACTCCACAGGCAAAAGAAGGTCCCAAATTAAAATTGCAAAAGGTAATTTTGCAAGAAACAAGAACTTCACTTATTTTACACTACAGTGGTGCCAACTAAATAGGCAAGAATGTGAATGTAGAGAGGTATAGAAAAGTTTATGATAGGGACTTTTCTGTAACATTATTAGTGTTGAGTGAATCGAAGCATCCAAAGTGGATTTCGGTCTGAAGTTTAGGAAAAATTTGATTTGCAAATAATCTGAATTTCCTCACGCTTTGTGGTAATGATTTGTTTTTATTCCTAAAATGGCAGCTACACGTGTGACAAAGTAATAAGCCCGGGAATGCAAGATCACCCATAATACTGTGCAGACAGCCAATTAGAAGGTTGCCAGCCCCTGTAATGTCACAGCCCTTTAAAAGCCTTATCCTGTGTGATTTCCACCATTTCACTGAGCATAGGGAGAGACGTGACAAGTGCTAGGAACAGTGTTGCTAAAAACTTTTAATTGAGGAAAATTGGATTGGAAGAGGACAGGGACAGAGTAGGGAGATCATAGGGAGAGTTTTTAAACACTATAGGGAGAGCATATGGAGAATGCAGGGACAGTGCAAGGACTGTAATCTGAAGATGAATGAATCTATAGGAGACAGCCCATTTTGCAGTAGGGCACAGAGCTATCCAACTGAATAGTGTTCTCTTTAATAGATAAGCAATTCCTTGATCCTTAAATTGAGGTAAATAAACTGTCTAATTCTACTGTTATTGGGGTATCCACCTAACTGATTCACTGATTCACTACCAGAAAGGAGTAGCATGTTGCTGCAATGCACAGTAATGTAAACCAAGATACGCTCTCCCTGCAAGCCGAGATGTAGCTGATTCAACACACTTAGTGATAAATTAATTTGTAACAAAGCGAATTTCTTTAAAAAATTTGGTGAAGTGTCTGAATCGAATACAGTATTTGAAAACTTACTTATCTCTAAACATTATCATTAATTTTGTAGAATAGACATGCTTGACATTTCTAATTTATGACTTTGTCAAATAATTAGGTGCTGCTAAAATGGGTTGTGCAAAATACTGTATAAGCGCACAAAGTATACCATGCAGTGCCCAAAGGGAAATGTGTCTAATACACCTAGCAAGCTACACCAATTTATAATGCTCTGTATGTTATTTTAAACTTATTTTAAACTAAAAATTACATGTGCTAATTATTCTCTTTTGGTTTTAGTTCTGATGTAGATCTGTTTTGTTCTGATTGTTCCGATTTGTTATGATTCAAGATTTTTGGAAAGAAAACATAAATTAAATCACATAGTTATTTACACATAGTTACATAGAAATCATGAGTTATTTTTATTGCATTTTGAATTATTTCTAGCAGTTTTCAATGGGTCTACTAGAGATGAGCAAAGTTTGAAAAATTCACCAAATAACAAGTTTTGTCTCATCTGTACAGTGTCCTGTGTTTTGGTTGGGTTCATGTTCCTGAGTTCCAGTCTAGTCTTATGTTTTTCTGGGCCACTGGTGCTTGCACCAGCATCTGTCCATGCAAGTGAGTGGCCAAGTACACCAGGACCATCCTGGAGGTGTGGCCTGGTGAGCCGTCGGCCAAGGTCATCCCGACCACCAGGGGCTCTGTGAAGAATGGGGCTCACTTAGTTCTGCCCTCTGGGTTTGGTCCCTAGTCAAACTGGTGCACTTGGTCCAGTGGTAGTATCTGCCACTATTCCCTTGCCTGCTTGTCCAGTGTTTGTTTATTACCCGTGTATTAAAGTACTCAGTTGGTGTTCCTGGTCTGTTATCTGTCTTGTCGAGTTTGCAAGACATTCTGGAGGTCTGCCTGTCTTCTGAAACGTGACACCAGCATTCTAGAGCATAGATCACAGGTTGATGAAGAATGGAGGTGGAGCAAACCCCAATTGGTGCCTCATCCTCTCTAAGAATAATACTGTAAGATTTTAACAATGGAAACTTAGGGGGTAATGTATAAAATGTGCTGCCTCCGAAAAGTGGAGTGTTTTTAGCTGTTTTATCTGTGGAATAGCTTTTTGTAAAAATGTAAGAAGAATCTGTGACATTTTTATGTGGTTTGTACCATTTTGTATTTATAAAGGGGCACTGATATTTTGTCGTCAGAGTTATATTTTAGCCACATTTATCACTTTAAACTTTTTTAAAGAGTTACAAAAAAGTTGCAAGAGCACTCAAGTCCCCTGGGGACTTTCCTCATGGGACTTGAATACTCTTGCAACTTTTTTGTGACTTTTTAAAAGGCACCATTATACTTTAGACTGAAAACTCACTGGGTAGTTTGTGCAACATTTGGTAAATCTGTCACAAAAAATGGAAACACTCCAAAAAAGTGACTTTAAATTTTACCCTCATATAATACATTACCCCTAAGTTTTTGCCATGTACAGTATTAGTTAGTTTACTGTTTGACACAATTTGGGTTATTGTGACTGCTACAGAAGGACAAAAGTTAAAATTTAAATTTCAGTGGTATAGTAATGCCGAAATGGAAAAACATAGCTTTCTATGAATATAGAGTTCAAAGAATACCCCTTTCAGACAGAAGTGTCCCTTTAATAAATGTGGTGTAAGGCATGTGCAGCAGAAGTCTGGCACATTTGCAATAGTAAATCTGCCCCACTGAGTTTAATCAAATATGAAATTACGTACTTGTTCCAAATGAACACGCACATTCTTTGAAACCTTTCCCAAATAGTGAGGTAAGAACCTTGTAAATGATTTAGAGATGAAAAATCTGGTAATTTTCATTGTCAAATTAGAGAACCATGCTGTATCTAACAGGGTCAGAAAAGCTGCTGTAAATGCTACAATACTAAATAGAGTAAGAAGAAAACCCTTGGTGCCTGTCAGCCTCACTCCTGCTTTGATATAGATCAGTGATTCTTAAACTGGGAGGTGCGCCCCCGTAGATGATATGGAGCAGCTAGGGAGGCAGTTTTGACAATTTTTGGTAGTTTTTCTTCATATGCTGATCATTCATGCTGCACTTTGCCTGTATATGGCTGCAGCAATATCTTGTCTAGCAACATAATTGATCCTTTTTATTTTAATGTTACACTGGATACTGGGGACAAATTAAAGAAATGCTAAACAATATTTACTTGCCAGGATTTGGACTCCCATTATAGCCAAGTTGTTACCATGTTCTAGAAAAAGTTTAGGAAGCTCAGCTATAGATCTCTGAAAATAAAGGCCCATTATAATATAATACCAGTGCATTGCTGGCTTGGAAACGAGAAAGTTTACAAGCTGGTATATATTTCATCTGCAATCAATTTTAGATGGATTTTAATTGCCGTGAATGCCCATCACGGAACTGCATTATATTTCCTTTTTCATCAGAATTTTGTGCTCATTAATTTCTCAGTATATTTTTTCATGGCTAGAGCTCTGTTGTTTTCTGATATAGAGCTCCAAATGCCCTGCATAGACATTAAAAAAAAAAATAACATGCTGCTGCCTGCATCCACCACTAGAGGGAGTTTAACCTCTAATTACATACTGTTCTTATTCAAAGAACTCACAGTATGCAGTAAGCTCCCATTAACCCCCTCTAGTGGTGGCTGCAGGCAGACAGTATTTGTAGCACTGTATCAGAAAAGCAGTTTTCAGACGACTATAAAGATACATTAAGAAATGAATCAGCAGAGAATATTAACCCCTTGAGGACAGAGCCCATTTTGGCCTTAATGTCTGGGCCAAATTTTTGAATTCTGACATGTGTCACTTTATGTGGTAATAACTTTGGAACGCTTTTACTTATCCAGGCCATTCTGAGATTGTTTTCTCGTGACACATTGTACTTCATGACAGTCATAAATTTGAGTCAATATATTTCACCCTTATTTATGAAAAAATCCCAAATTTACCAAAAATTCAGAAAAATTTGCAAATTTCCAAATTTCAATTTCTCTACTTTCAAAATACACCGTAATACCTCCAAAAATAGTTATTATTTTACATTCCCCATATGTCTACTTTATGTTGGCATCATTTTGTAAACGTCATTTTACTTTTTTAGGACGTTAGGAGGCTTAGAAGTTTAGAAGCCATTTTTCAAATTTTCACCAAATTTTCCAAAACCATTTTTTTTTTAGCACCAATGCAGATATAAAGTGATTTTGAGGGGCTTACATAATGAAACCCACCATAAATGACCCCATTTTAGAAACTACACCCCTCAAGTTATAAAAAACTGCTGTTACAAACTTTGTTAACCCTTGAGGTGTTCCACAAGAATTAATGGAAAATGGAGGTGAAATTTCACGTTAATATTTTTTTCTTGCAACACAGCAAGGGTTAAAAGCAAACTAAACCTCAATTTACATTGCTCTGATTCTGCAGTTTACAGAAATACCCCATATGTGGTGGTAAACGTCTCTATGGGTTTGTGGCAGTGGTCAGAAGGAAAGGAGCGCCATACGGATTTTGGAGGCAAAATTTGCTAGAATAGTTTTTAGGCACCATTTTGTAATTGAGAGACCCTGACGTACCCCTACAGTGGAAACCCTCATAAAGTGACCCCATTTTTGAAACTACACCCTTCAAAGAATATATTAAGGGGTGTACTGACCACTTTGACCCCCTAAGCATTTTACGGAATTTGGAAACACTTGGCTATGAAAATGAACATTTTTTTTCTTCCAATAAAATGTTGCTTTAGCCCCAATTTTTTTTATTTGCATAAGGGGTAACAGGAGAAAAGCACCCCATAATTTGTTACCCATTTTCTCCTGAATACGGGAACACCCCATATGTTGTGGTAAACTGGTGTGGGGGCACATGGCAGGACTCAGAACAGAAGGAGCGCCATATGGATTTTACAACACAGATTTTGATGGATTGGTTTGCGGGAGCCATTGATTTTATTTTTTTGAGCTATTGTCTTATGTGGGGGCTCATTTTTTGCAGGATGAGGTGAGGTTTTCATTGGTACCATTTTGTGGTAAATACGCCTTTTTGATCGCCTGCTATTACACTTTTTGTGAGGGAAGAGGGAAAAAAATGGCTGTTTTGGCATAGTTTTTTTAAAAAATTTTTTACAGCATTCGCCTGGGGGGCCATCTCATGTAATATTTTTATAGAGCAGGTTGTTATGGACGCAGCGATACCCAATATGTCCAACTTTTTTATTGTTGGAAAGTTTTACACATTAGATGCATTTTGAACAGAATAAAATATTTTTTTTGTGTTGCCATTTTCAGAGAGCCATATTTTTTTCAGTTTTCAGGCGATTGTCTCAGGTAGGGTACAGTTTTTGCGGGACAAGATGACGGTTGAATTGATACCATTTTGGGGTAATTACGCCTTTTTGATCGCCTGCTATTACACTTTTTGTGAGGGAAGAGGGGAAAAAATGGCTATTTTGGCATAGTTTTTAAAAAAATTTTTACAGCATTCGCCTGGGGGGCCATCTCATGTAATATTTTTATAGAGCAGGTTGTTACGGACGCAGCGATACCCAATATGTCCAACTTTTTTATTGTTGGAAAGTTTTACACATTAGATGCATTTTTGAACAGAATAAAATATTTTTTTTGTGTTGCAATTTTCAGAGAGCCATATTTTTTTCAGTTTTCAGGCGATTGTCTCAGGTAGGGTACAGTTTTTGCGGGACAAGATGACGGTTGAATTGATACTATTTTGGGGTAAATACGCCTTTTTGATTGCCTGCTATTACACTTTTTGTGAGGGAAAAGGGAAAAAAATGGCTATTTTGGCATAGTTTTTTAAAAAAAATTTTTACAGCATTCGCCTGGGGGGCCATCTCATGTAATATTTTTATAGAGCGGGTTGTTACGGATGTGGCGATACCTAACATGTTTATGTATTGTGTGTTTTTTTATTTGTAATCAATTTTTTAACTTTTTTTTTAACTTTTTTTTTTTTTTCCCACTTTCTTGACTCAGATCCACTTGGTTCTTCAAGAACCAGTGGGTCTGGTATTTTACAATACACTGCAGTACACTGTATAGTGTACTGCAGTGTATTTTCTTATAGCCTGTTCAAGCTCCTGCCTTTAGCAGGAGCTTGAACAGGCTTCCATGGCAAGCCAGACGAAAGCGTCTGGTTGCCATGGTAACCATCGGGACGCTGCCACAGCAGAGCAGCGTCCCGATGGAAGGGAGAGGGAGCTTCCTCCCTCTCATCTGCCCACACCATCGGCGCTGCCAGCGCACCGCAGCGCCGATGGGAGAGGGAGGGAGCGCTCCCTCCCTGTTAACCCCTTCCATACAGCGGTCCCTACGGACCGCGGCATGGAAGGGGTTAAACTGCTGACATCGGTGCCAGCACCGATGTCAGCAGTTTCAAGCAGAGTATCGGCTGTATGCTGATACTTTGCTTGAATACCGCTCGGCCATCCTGAAAGATTATTGCGGGCGGCACTCGCGGCAGCCGCCCGCACATTGCAAGTCTCCCCCCGCCCGCCCATCTGCCCACAGCCAATCAGGGGGGCGGGGGGGACACCCTGACCTCCCCCTAAATACTGACACTCGGCGGGGATTCGCTAGAATAGCGCTATCCCCGCCGAGTACCCCTTGCCTGCTGTGAATGGCTGGTCTGAATAGACCAGCCATTCACAGCGATCGCCTTTATGGGGGGTGCACGGCACCCCCCGAGGCCTTAACTATGGGTGGCTGGGTGTCTTTAACAGCACCCATTACAGCATGTAACCCCCCCTGCACTGAGCAGGGGGGGTTTACATGCAGGACGTACCGGTACGCCCTGTTGCGCTAAGTACCTCGCGCCCAGGACGTACCGGTACGTCCATTGTCGCCAAGGGGTTAAGTGCATGAGCAACATATTTCTGATATAGTCCTAGTTTTTTTTAACATGGGCTGAAGGCCAGAACAACCACAAAGGTGGAACTACGCAGAACTAATTATCAGTTCTATTACAACTAGCATGACACATCTTATTAACATTTTCCAGATGAGCTTTAGTGGAGTGTAATCATTTTAATGTATTTCTTCTAATAACACTGGATGTAACAGATGTTGGAACCCACAAGAACCTTACCTCTATGGATGGAGAAGAGCGCACTGATAAAGATGGAATAAGAAGTAAATGTGTACATCTGGCTTTATCTGCTATTTTTCACCCATGCATTGCCATATGTTCAATCCTATATCTACCTGGCATGCATCCAATGAAGATACATGTTCAAACATATCATAAATATCATGGTTACTTAGCTGTGCATTGAATTGGAAGAGGATTATCATCTCATGCCATGCTTTGAAAGAAAGTCTTGGGCAAAAAAAAAAATGTAATACTTTGGATGTAAACATTTCGCCTATAGCGTTTCCCTTGGTTGAATAGTACTCATAAAATGGAAATATCTACTACTTACAAGAAATGTAACCACCAGAATCTACATATGTGTTGCATCTTCTTCATTAAAAAAAGTGTGAACAGTGTCTTAGTTTTGTAGTCAGATAGTGTTGTCATTCGCCCGCAGAGATGCCACCATGAAGCCGAAGCAGAGCCTGTGCCCTTGCTCTGCTAATGAAAGCGCAGTGTAGAAAGGAAGCTGTCAGGGGGTTCACAAATGGGGGGTCCACCAATAGTGATTTTTACTCAATATCTGTCACTCAATTACATAGGAGGACAAAATGACTTAGAAATGGCTCTTTAGTTTACAGAATAAGGCTCAGTATGAGGACAAGTGTTTGTTTTAGATGTAATGCACTTCATCTTTTATAGTTTTACTATACTGTTAGTTTATAGTTTTATCTATATCCTAATTGACGTTCTAATTGTATTTTGGAGTTTTTACTCTTTGTCCTAACATAACACAAAGAAACAAAGTGTAACAGTTTCCAGAAAAAAAAATCAATACAAATCTATGTGTTCTATTGTTTGCAGTAGATGGACTTAGTCTCCGAGAGATGAGAGCTACATTACAACTAAGCTCTTGGCTTCATACTGAATGACCTCTTTAATGTCAGTGACTTAACTTCCCAACTCAACTCGAGGCTCCGAAACTGACATTGCCGTCAATGTTAGTGTCCTCAGTGTAACGTAACTTCCTAGGCAAGCAGTACTTTTTAATATATCAGCATGTAGACCTAACATATTTTTTGAGAAATAGAAATATTTGCTTTGACAGTAACACATTACGGAACAGAATAACGCACATATAATGAGGAAGATTCTTTAAGAGGATTTTGACATTTCCCTTTCTACATTTTATATATAGATATGAAACTTGACAACAGAAAACATAGAAATGATCTCTCTACATTTTACTCTTCTGTGTTATAAATCATTAAGAAGCGAAAAATAGTAGTAAAGAAGATGCCAGACTATTAAAATATACTTTTTTTATTTTAAAAAATTTGACTATTCATATAAAACAATCCTGAAAATGTTACACTGGCCACGAGTACACTCTGTAATTTTCTATTTTCTGGAGCTCACTTGTCAGCTTATCTGTATAGACTAGGACATGAAAGTAGAGGGCAGAGAGGTTAAAGGGGTTCTATGGGAATTAAGAAAATAAAAATACTTAAATAATAATTAAATAATAAATATATTTCCAAATACCTTTCATTAGTTAGAGTGGCTAGCTTTGTCTACAGAGCAATCACTAGGAGAAATAAAATGGCCGCCGTGCTACTAGTACACACAGAACCTGTCCTAATCACACAGGAGGACAAGTTACTTCACAACACTTAGCTGAAGAGCTGCCTTATCCTCCTCTCTGCTCTGTGGAAATGGAAATGATGAGGAGACATGAAGTACAGAGAGCAGGGTGGGCGTAATTAGCAGAAGCACTCGTATGCAGTCTCCATTACCACAGTCTGTCCTGTCCCTCCCCTATGTACTTCATGTCTCCTCTGAACTAAATTCCCCAGAGATTCAGCTGAAGATCTTATCATCTGTATTCAGGATCATAATCCCTGACAAGCGGAGCAGAGAGGAGGATGAGGGAGCTCTTTACCTCAGTGTTGTGAAGTAACTTGTCCTGCTGTGGGATTAGGACAGGTTTTGTGTGATCTAATGGGACGGTGGCCATTTTGTTTCTCCTGATGATTGCTCCTTAGACAAAATGAGCCGTTATAAATAATGAAAGGTATTTGGAAATATATTTATTATAAAGTAATATTTAAGTATTTTCATTTTCTTAATTCCCGGAGAACCCCTTTAATGACAGGTGATAGCTAAATCTGGGGATACACATAAGATGCATGTTGGCTGAACGCACTGATTTCATTGTGTTTGGCCAACCATCTAATTTGTATGGTGGCCCACTCATGCCCTATCCTTTTGTTCTCAGGGATATATGTTGCCTGCCCGAAGTCTTTAACTGTAGCCTTCTCTCCTCTTTCTCCCAACAATGCATGTGTATTGGGGGATCAGGAGAAATATCTGTCAGCAAAACACTCTCATGTGTATGGCTGGGTTTACTGGAGAACGTTTGAATTTTTTTAGAACATTACCTGAAGATATGCTGATTACATGGTAACTCTCTGTTAGACGACCCCATCAATCAGCTATAATCAGAATGGAGACTTGTCAAGCTCTGTTCAATAACCTTGCGGCATGAACACTGGGCAAATGGAGCATTTCATAATTCCTTTAAAATCAATGGATTGTCCATTGAGTAATGTACATGCATTTTTCCACCAGACCAAGAGCTCTTTCTATATGCTTTCTGTCCTGACTAGGATACCTCTCCTATAAGGACCCCCACACACTGTTAGAATTCTCCAATAGAGGATTTGAAAATACTACATTAATTTGAAATACTACATAGTGTTTTCCTTCCTTATTAAAGTAAAAATAAATGCTTGCCTTCCCTCGATCTTTATCTTTTCATATTTCCCTGCATTCTGCAAATATTCCTAATCTTGATCTTTAACAGACTGTGAGCATAGTAAATATGGATTAAACACTAGATCAAGAGGTCTAACCCAAAAACTGACCTTAGTAAATATGCTCCATTGTGTGTTTTCAACCATGTAAATACTTGAATGAAATCCAATATCTATAACCTTCATTTTTAGTTTTGCTGGCATGGTTCAGTAACATAGCTGTGTTGATATAGCTGAAACCTATTTCTTTTGGCATGGTATATTCTGAGCCAGTGAGTTGAAAAGTTACAAAGAATCAAATCTTCTGCAACATAATTGTTCTTGCAACATCCACCGAACTGGAACTCCCACTCGCACACTGTGCTTTGGCATGAGACCTTTTCCATTTTGCTAAAGGTGAACTTTTTTTTACACATGAAGTATGCATACATAATAGTGTTAGCAGTAAATGTGTAAATAATTTAGCGAAAGAAAGGATATAAATATTTATGTGATATGAATGTTGATGGCAAGGGTAAATATTAAAGACAAATAGTATATTTATAGTGCACAGTCCTAAGGGCACAATCCTGCAACACTGATTTACAGCTACACAGCTTGGCCACAGGATTGCCTGTATCTGGAAAAGTGTTTAGTAATGAGTATTTTAGGATAAAGGTGGAATTATTAAAGAGACACTCCAGATTGGGCAAATTAATCTTTTATTGATTCATAATGAAGAATTATAAATTTTCCAATATACATTCTGAATCAATTCTTTATGAGTTCACTGTCTACATCCTAAACCTGGTTCGGATTATGTGATGATCACAGAACTGCATGGCTCCAAGCTCTGTCATTTTAAAAAGGAAATCCACCTTCTGGCACTATATAAAATTAACACCCACAAAGCGTAAAAATTAAACCCAAAACACTAAACTAAAAAAATGTATAATTAATGTTTTTTTTTTCCATTCCCACTCCCATAAAAAGTTATATGCACCCCAATATGGTGTCATTAAAAATATAACTCATCCCACAAATGAGCAAGCCTTTATATGACTCCACCTATAGAAGACTAAGCAGTTATGGCTTTTGGAATGCAGTGGTCAAAATACAAATTTTAAAAAAATCACTGCGTCCTTAAAGAGACCCCATCACCAAATTTTTTTATTGACTTTATTTGAGGAAAATATGTGTTTTACTGAAATAAAAAAATGTCTAAATATGATTATTTAAAAAAAAAAATGAAAGTTTCCTATACTATTGCACTGTGTATGGTACCTGCTCTTCATGTAAGCTGCCGACTCCTCTGGAAGAGTCGCCTCCAGACAGCTTCACCAGCAGCTCCCGGCATGCTCACTGCTATGACGTCATTTCCTCCCCACACTGAAGTGTACAGTGAAGTTTATAGCAGTCTCCCTGGGTGAGTGAGATACAGAGCTGCTGTCAGACTAATTCATCCACCCAGGGATCCTGCTGTGAGCTTCATTGTACAGTGCAGTTACCATCACTTTCTTCCCCTGCACTGCCCCCACTACTCGGCAAGATCCAGCAGTGTCAGGGCAGAGCTGCAGACATCCTGTCTCTGGGAGAGGACAGAGCCTGACTGTGCAGATGCCGACACCCTCTGCATAACAATCCTCCCCACCTCATGCCTGAAGATATCTGCTCCCTCCATCACAACCCGTGTCCCTGCACCTAAATGTAAGTCTGCAGTAAAGAGTAATACATAATTGCTTCACATGTATATGAGTGCCTGTATGTATAATGTATATCTTCTGTATTAATGTTAATGTACAACTGTGTGTATAAAGGTTTGTGTGTGCATATACCCTGTATATGTGTATATATGTGAATATATACCCTGTATATGTATGTGTATATATATCCTGTGTATGTGTATATATACCCTGTATATCTGTATGTATATGTGTATATATACCCTGTATATGTATGTGTATATATATCCTGTGTATGTATGTGTGTATATATATCCTGTGTATGTATGTGTGTATATATACCCTGTATATGTATGTGTATATATATCCTGTGTATGTATGTGTGTATATATACCCTGTATATGTGTATATATACCCTGTATATCTGTGTGTATACATACCCTGTATATATGTATGTATGTGTGTATATATACCCTGTATATGTATGTGTGTATATATACCCTGTATATGTGTATGGGATAAATATTTTTTATATATCCTGTGTATGTATGTGTGTATATATACCCTGTATATGTGTATATATACCCTGTATAAATGTATGTATATATACCCTGTATATGTGTATATATACCATGCATATATGTGTGTATACATACCCTGTATATATACCCTGTATATGTGTGTATATATACCCTGTATATGTTATATATATATATACACTGTATGTGTGTATATGTGTATATATACCCTGTATATGTGTATGTATGTGTGTATATATACCCTGTATATGTGTGTGTGTATATATACCCTGTATATGTGTGTGTGTGTGTGTGTGTATATACCCTGTATATATGTGTGTGTGTATATATATACCCTGTATATGTGTGTGTGTATATACCCTGTATATGTGTGTGTATATATACCCTGTATATGTGTGTGTATATATACCCTGTATATGTGTGTGTATATATACCCTGTATATGTGTGTGTATATATACCCTGTATATGTGTGTATATATACCCTGTATATATGTGTGTGTGTGTGTGTGTGTATGTGTATACAAACCCTGTATATGTGTGTGTGAGTGTGTATGTATGTATGTATATATATATATATATATATATATATACGGAGAAGGGGATAAATTACATGATTGTGTAGTGTGGGTAGTCATGGACACAGTGATACCAAATATGTAGAGGAGATTTTATTTTTGCATTATTTTTTTATTGAACATCCTTTTAGGAAAAAATGTGTATATTTTTAATTGGATTTTTTTTTCCTTTTTATTTAACTGCTTCATGACCGGGTGATTTTCTCGTTTTTGCTTTTTTTTTCTTTTACTCCCAGCCTTCCCAAAGCCATAACTTTTTTCCTACATTTTAATACTAAAAAAAAAAAAAATTTCTTTGCATCACCATATTCTAACTCCCATAACTTTTATTTGTAAGTGTACGTAGCTGTGTGAGTGGTCATTTTTGCTGGGAGATCTGTACTTTCCTTTGGTACAATTTTTTTTTTTGTGGAAAGTGAAACAACCAAAAATACATAGAAACGCCATTTTGACTTTTTACCGTTTCACTGTTTGCTGTATGGGATAAATATTTTTTATATTTTAATAAGATAGACGTTGTGTTTATTTTAATTTTGGAGAAAGTGGGTTGATTTTATATATATATATATATATATATATATATATATATATTATGGTGTGTGTATGTGTGTGAAAATATATATATATATTATTTTTAAAAATAATAGACAGGTCCTATCCTTATCTGTGATACGGATAAGAATTAAACATGTTCTATTTTTTTGAGGTGCGGAGGCAGGGACCAAACAGTGCTCTGTAGTGCTTCTGTGGGCTTCTGCTCCGTGCCTCTGCTCCGCACCAGTCCTGTATGCGGTCCGCATTATGGGCAAGGCCCTTACACGTTAGTGTGCATAAGCCCTAACAGATGATCTCATGATTGTTTGTATAAGACGCTTCATTCACATGACCATATTTTGTTTCCGTGTCCGTTCCGTTTTTTTTGAGGACCGGATGCGGAACCATTCATTTCAATGGGTCCGCAAAAAAAAACGAAGGTACTCCGTGTGCATTCCGTTTCCGTATGTCCGTATTTCCGTTCCACAAAAAAGATAGAACATGTCCTATTCTTGTCCGTTTTGCTGACAAGGATAGGCATTGTTACAATGGATCCGCAAAAAAAAACAGAAACATGGATGCCATACGGAACGTCATACGTTTTTTTTGCGGATCCGCAATTTGTGGACCGCAAAACACATATGGTCGTGTGAATGAAGCCTAAATGTGAGTTCAGTGTAAGGAACTTGGTGTATGTCACAGTGTTATTCAGCAGACTCCAGGTCTCACAGGGACGCGTAGCCTTATAAATCATTCTGAGGGCCCATTCACATGGCCATATATATAGGTCTACACCCGTTCTGCAATTTTGCAGAACAGGTACAGAGCCATTTATTTGAATGGGGCCACAAAAGATGTGGACAGCACACCGTGTAATGTCTACATGCTTGGTTCCGTTCCACAGCGCTGCAAAAAATGATAGAACATGTCATATTCTTGTCTGCAATTGCGGACAGGAATAGGCATTTTCTATGGTAGTCCACAAATTGTGGAATGCACACGGGCCGGCATCTGTGTTTTTCGGATCCGCAAAACACTATGGTTGTCTGAATGAGCCCTAACACACTGTAAGTTTATCGCATTTAACTTGCTGTTGTGTTAAAAAAATTGCTAGAATAAACAAACCATGCCACCCATGGTTTTTGACCCTTTTTTTCTGTCATAGAAAAAGTGTAGCCCAGGACTACGGGATCGCGTGACCAGTGTCTCCCTCACCTTAGGTCTGAGCTACACTGTAAGTTTTTGTAGTGTGACTAATTGATTTTAACTATTGAATGACAGCAGCAGAGCAGTTCACAAGATTGCATTCATTTGGACTACAGCTATAGTTAAAATCAATCATTTGCGTTACAAAAAGTTGCAGTGTAATTATAGCCGATGGTGTCTTATTGGGACATACTGCAATCTTGGATGGATTTTTTGAGTATATCCTATGTCAGACAGTATCTCACATGATAGGATTAGATACACAGCTCAGCAGACAGTATCTCACATGATAGGATTAGATACACAGCTCAGCAGACAGTATCTCACATGATAGGATTAGATACACAGCTCAGCAGACGGTGCATACTGCAACACGACAGTCACACAAAAATCCATCTTGGATGGATTTTTTTAGTATATCCTATGTCACATGATAGAATTAGATACACAGCTCAGCAGACAGTATCACACAGGATAGGATTAGATACACAGCTCAGCAGACAGTATCTCACATGATAGGATTAGATACACAGCTCAGCAGACAGTATCTCACATGATAGGATTAGATACATAGCTCAGCAGACGGTAACACACGTGATAGGATTAGATACATAGCTCAGCAGACAGTATCTCACAGGATAGGATTAGATACACAGCTCAGCAGACAGTATCTCACATGATAGGATTAGATACACAGCTCATGAGACGGTATCTCATATGATAGGATTAGATGCACATCTCAGCAGACAGTATCTCACATGATAGGATTAGATACACAGCTCAGCAGACAGTATCTCACATGATAGGATTAGATACACAGCTCAGCAGACGGTATCTCACATGATAGGATTAGATACACAGCTCAGCAGACGGTAACACACGTGATAGGATTAGATACACAGCTCAGCAGACAGTATCTCACATGATAGGATTAGATACACAGCTCAGCAGACAGTATCTCACATGATAGGATTAGATACACAGCTCAGCAGACAGTATCACACAGGATAGGATTAGATACACAGCTCAGCAGACAGTATCTCACATGATAGGATTAGATACACAGCTCAGCAGACGGTAACATTTGCGTTACAAAAAGTTGCAGTGTAATTATAGCTGATGGTGTCTTATTGGGACATACTGCAACATGACAGTCACACAAAAATCCATCTTGGATGGATTTTTTGAGTATATCCTATGTCACATGATAGGATTAGATACACAGCTCAGCAGACAGTATCTCACATGATAGGATTAGATACACAGCTCAGCAGACAGTATCTCACATGATAGGATTAGATACACAGTTCATGAGACGGTATCTCACATGATAGGATTAGATGCACATCTCAGCAGACAGTATCTCACATGATAGGATTAGATACACAGCTCAGCAGACAGTATCTCACATGATAGGATTAGATACACAGCTCAGCAGACAGTATCTCACATGATAGGATTAGATACACAGCTCAGCAGACGGTATCTCACATGATAGGATTAGATACACAGCTCAGCAGACGGTAACACACGTGATAGGATTAGATACACAGCTCAGCAGACAGTATCTCACATGATAGGATTAGATACACAGCTCAGCAGACGGTATCTCACATGATAGGATTAGATACACAGCTCAGCAGATGGTAACACACGTGATAGGATTAGATACACAGTTCAGCAGACAGTATCTCACAGGATAGGATTAGATACACAGCTCAGCAGACAGTATCTCACATGATAGGATTAGATACACAGCTCATGAGACGGTATCTCATATGATAGGATTAGATGCACATCTCAGCAGACAGTATCTCACATGATAGGATTAGATACACAGCTCATGAGACGGTATCTCACATGATAGGATTAGATACACAGCTCAGCAGACGGTAACACATGTGATATTGTTAGATACACAGCTCAGCAGACAGTATCTCACATGATAGGATTAGATACACAGCTCATGAGACGGTATCTCACATGATAGGATTAGATGCACATCTCAGCAGACAGTATCTCACATGATAGGATTAGATACACAGCTCAGCAGATGGTATCTCACATGATAGGATTAGATACACAGCTCAGCAGACAGTATCTCACATGATAGGATTAGATACACAGCTCAGCAGACAGTGTCTCACATGATAGGATTAGATACACAGCTCAGCAGACGGTATCTCACATGATAGGATTAGATACACAGCTCAGCAGACGGTAACACACGTGATAGGATTAGATACACAGTTCAGCAGACAGTATCTCACAGGATAGGATTAGATACACAGCTCAGCAGACAGTATCTCACATGATAGGATTAGATACACAGCTCATGAGACGGTATCTCATATGATAGGATTAGATGCACATCTCAGCAGACAGTATCTCACATGATAGGATTAGATACACAGCTCAGCAGACAGTATCTCACATGATAGGATTAGATACACAGCTCAGCAGACGGTATCTCACATGATAGGATTAGATACATAGCTCAGCAGACGGTAACACACGTGATAGGATTAGATACACAGCTCAGCAGACAGTATCTCACATGATAGGATTAGATACACAGCTCAGCAGACAGTATCTCACATGATAGGATTAGATACACAGCTCATGAGACGGTATCTCACATGATAGGATTAGATGCACATCTCAGCAGACAGTATCTCACATGATAGGATTAGATACACAGCTCAGAAGACGGCAACACACGTGATAGGATTAGATACACAGCTCAGCAGACAGTATCTCACATGATAGGATTAGATACACAGCTCAGCAGACAGTATCTCACATGATAGGATTAGATACACAGCTCAGCAGACAGTATCACACAGGATAGGATTAGATACACAGCTCAGCAGATGGTATCTCACATGATAGGATTAGATACACAGCTCAGCAGACGGTAACACATGTGATATTGTTAGATACAAAGCTCAGCAGTTTCACACATGATGGGATTAGTTACACAGCCCAGTACACAATATCACATGATAGGATTAGATCCAGTGATTCAACAAACACTATCACATATAAGATTAGATACACAGCTCAGATTAGTTACACAGGATGCACAAATACTAGGTTTAGATACACCAGAACTATTGTGATTGATAATGTGCTAATGTATCTGATCCCATGATTTTTGAGACAGTAATTTTTATTCAGTGTCCTGGCCTATAATGTGTAATGCTATGCTACTAAGCCCGTGTATCTAAGCCTGTCGAGGGTGATACTGTAGCAGATACATGGCCTTTGCAGCATAGCATTATACATTGTAGGCTTAGGTACACAGAATAAATAGCACTGCCTCAAATACAGGAGACTAGCAGCAGAATATCACACATGATAGGACTGCTCATCCAGTGTATCTAAGCCTATCTGAGTTATCATGCGGTTATATACATATGCTATTTTATATACAGGGGCAGCTATGATCAGTGACACTGATTGGAGGCTCTAACTGCTGTGACACAGAGCTCACAGGCCTGGAGTGTGGGGGCAGGGCTTATATGCACACAGCACGCTGATCTGCCAGTCACAAGATGGCCGCTCCCAGGAGCTGTTTTCTCTCATAACATAATGGCTGAATTTACTGTTGTTATGCTTCCAAAGGTATATTTTTGTGTGTTTAATTATTTGTACCTCTTCCCTACTGTGATGTAACTTAGTATACTCCGTGGTGACAGGGTCTCTTTAAAGCTAAAAAATGATGCTTTCTTAAAGGGGATATCCAGGTATTAATTGTTCCCTTTCCCAGTGCTTCCCCTGCCAGGCCCTGCAACTTACTAATGTACTTGTGCTGCTTTTTCTGTCTTATTCTGCAAATCGGGGAAGTAGTCATGTGATTCTGCCCTCTGTGAAACTATATTTCCTCTGACATCATGACCAGGCCTTCCATGATCTCCTCTGTCAGAATCCCCACCCGAATAGTTGTGATGTCAAACCCATGTGATCTTGGAATGGGCTAGTCGATGCTCTCAATTAACAAGGAGGGTAGGCAGAGTTTACTGCTTGTCATATTGAAGCTGTGTGGAAAGAAACATTTGGAGGAGACAGCAGAGGGATGATGGAGGGTGTAGTGGGTGGAGTTTTGTCCCAGGGAAGGATGTAGTAGGCGTTTAAATGTCTGACTGATCTTGAAGCACACAGTACTATGGGAAGTATTGTGGTTGCTGCTCATCTACGCCCAAAACCTGGAAACATTAAGATTGGGGTGAATACTTAGGAAAAATTGACAGGTACACTATTATGATCTGTAGAAGACTAGACAAGGTTTATACAATTAAATCCTGCACAACCTCTAGGGGTTAATGCTACAATACCATAAATCATAGACTGCAAGTAACTCTATGTGTAAAGATTTTTATAAAACTTTCTATATAAATGAAAACTGTAGACATTTTGACAAAGTTGGTGAATGTGGAACCCTGTTCATTTACTGTACCACTTGCAGGAATGATGACAAATTAAGTCAAATGACTTTAAACAAGAATATTTTCATGCCTGATTAAATATTGTATTGCATGTTTTCTTTAGCCACATGATTAACCGTATAATAAAATATAATCAATCACCAAAATATGAATTACAGAACAGAAAATTGTTACATTGGGACATGTTTGTTAATTGCAAAACCTAATTAACTAATCAAGCAGCATGCCGGCTGTAAAAGGTCATATTTTATTTAATTTCCCAAGGTTGGATTACTTCTCTGTTGGACAAAATGTCAAAAGTTGCTCTGTACACTAAGGTGTCTACTCTCATCTAGAAATAATTAAACTGATTAGTTCATACTATTTATAACGCGACACATTTATTCTGTGGTGGCAGGCAGTGTTCACTGACACTGATGATTTGGGCAATTTAAAAAGAAATATAAATGCTTTCAGCTCATAAATTCCTTGCTAATTAGAAACTGCTCACCAAAAAGAAGATGAACTTGGCCACCATCTCTATGCTGAGGGTTCGGTGTGGCACGGTGGTCACTTGGATAAGGGGATTAGTAAGTCCTTCAAAATGTTGTGGGCACAGACGGTACTGCCACCGTGTTACTCTATGTAGTGAGTCTGGGAGAATTATTTCTCCTGGTGGAGATTGCCAAACTGGCATATGGATTTTTATAGGCCAAGCAATCCACTTTAGGGGAAAGAGCAATGTAAATAGGCTCTTATCCAAGAAGACAAAAGCTGGTTCTCTAGTGCTACCAATTGGATTGCTGCCCTATAAGTCAATGTCTGACCCTTTAAACAGCCTTTGGAAGTTGACTCAGATGTGAGGCAAAGCCAGAATTGTTCTGAAAAGAAAAAGGCATCCATCTGAAGATGTGTTTTTTATTTTATGGAAAATACCCTGCTTTGGGTTACACAGCATACAAAAGCAAGGCCTGTTTAACCCCTTTGTGACCAGCCTATTTTCGTCATTACTGACCAAGAACGTTTTTTCATTTTTTCATTGTCGCCTTCCAAGAGCTATAACTTTTTTATTTTTCCGTCTATGTAGACATATGGAGACTTGATTTTTGCAGGACAGGTTGTAGTTTTTAAGGGTGCCATTTTGGAGTACACATGCTTTCTACATTCATTCTCTACATAACTACAGAGCTGTGTGGGGGCTTGACTTTTGCGGGACAACTTCTCATTGGTATCATTTTGGGGTGCATAGCAATTTTTTTTTTTTTTTTTTTACAGTGTTCACCATACTGGATAATTTACATGATATTTGCACAGTGTGGGTTGTTATGGATGTTATGATACTAAACATGTGGAGGAGATTATTTTTTTGCAATTTTTTCACTTGAAAAGCACTTTTTCAATGGGAAAAAAGCATATTTTTAAATTGGCATCTATAATAGGCGATCTTTCAGTTGCTTCCAAAATACGCTGCTCTATTCCTATAAAGCCATGCATTTTAATGTTACCAGCAGGCGATACCAGAGAGGAGCGGCCTGCTGGGAAACTCTGGAGGCAGGCTTGGGGACTATACTAGGCCCCGGGTAGTATGCACTGACATCCACAACACACAATCTCATTTGTAGGATGTCAATGGAAGACAGAGGGAGTCCCCTCCCTCTGTAACCACTTATATACAGTGAACACCCGGGCCGTTAGAGCAGGAATGCAACTCTCATATGAGAGCCAAGCCCCCCACCTTTTGATGCATAGAAGACCCATGCAGCATTTAGAATGGGCCACTGTAAAAAGGAAGAGGCCCAGCCTAAGGCCCCTTGATGACCACAATAAAAAGGCATATTGGCGGTCACTAAGGGTAATTACCCTACAGATGGCAATAGAGAGCTAATATCATCCTAAATAAGTCTAGTATATTAGCCTAGTATTATTAATATGAGCCTGGTTACATTTTCTATGTAGTTAGTCAGGCTACTTTCACACTAGCATTAATATTGTCATATGGGCTCAATACTGGGAAAAAAATGCTTCTGTTTTGTCCCCATTCATTGTCAACGTACATGCTCCTAAATGCATTCTGTTCCGTTTGGTTGCATTTTCATACAGGAGAACAAACTGTCTTGGCTATGTTAAAGATAATGGGTTTATAACGGATAGGTTCATAACGGATGCAGATGATTGTATTATCAGTAACAGAAGCGTTTTTGCTGAGCCCTGCCGGATCCAGCAAGAATGCTAGAGTAAAAGTAGCTTTATGCTACAGATCTTTTCACACAGAGCTATGCAATGAAGGCAGAAACCTCTGCACTGAGAAGGTAATGATAAAAACATTGCTGCTGTGAGTACAATTAAAGCATACCTAACCTTTCAATAAACTTTCCATTAGTCAATAATATAGTGTGTGTACATGTCCAATAACGCTATTTCTGGACATTATATCACTTCTGGCATTTTTTTAGCAGTTTTCACTTATGCATGCTGAATATCTAGTTTACAGTTCTCCCAGAGATGGTGGGTGGAAACCAGCAGCCATGCACTGCACACACAATTTAGAAGAGAATCTACTTGATAAACTACTCTTACTTGTGGTTTCCGCTACCTGCAGGAAACCACAGACAACAGGACTGGAACCCAAACAAACTCAGGTCATGGATCAGACTATAAGACAAACGGGAACAAGCACAGAAGCAGATGCCTGGACCCCATGCAGAACATAGACTAGAGATCCTCCCTCCGGAGAACCCAGGAGCCCTCTCACGAAGGCAGGACAAACACAGGACAGGAACAGAAGCAGTAAGGCACTGCAGGACTAAACATAGAACAGGCAGGAACAGAAGCAGTTTATCACTGCCAGTCAATCAGAAGCAGTTAGAGCACTGCTAGGCTATCAGACACAGTTAGTTAGTTAGGCTAAACATGGAACAGAGTGGACACAGAACAGGTACAGAAGATCAGGCAAGGGAATAACATCAATGTTTTACCAGGTGACACCACACAGAAGGGCAGATGATAAAAAAAACCCCAGGTCAGCAGCAAGGGGCTACACCCAGTAACACAAAGCCCCATAGCTCACAGATAGATATAGCTACATTAACGAGGGCGCCTGATAAGCCACACCCAGGAGTAACCAGAACGAAAGAACAAACAATACAAGTGTCAGTTCACAATAGTCACAGAATGCTGCAGCTATCATGCCCCAAATGACAACTAGCATACACAGGATAACTGTAGCCAGTACGAGGTTACATGTAGCCAGCCTACACAACAACTAGGAGTGATACAAACAGAAATGCATCCATACTCAGACCCTGTTGACACTTGTCAATGCAATTTAGGATAAGTCCCAAATTGGACTTAATACTCAGTTGTCTGTGGTGTTCAAATTATGTTAAATTTCCCTCTTCATGGTAAGAGGGTGCAGCCACAGCACAAGAAATGCACGTCCAGTCGTTTCATTGCTGATCATGCATATCTCTTCTGGTTACACCCAGAGAGCTAATTTTATTAGAAATACATGTTGGTGTAATCACACCCCCCTTTGTCATCAATTTTAATATATCCAATCACAATCATACAAGTATACATGTAACATCAAATTAAATCAAAAGAATGATGATGGCAGCCGCCCAATGCTAATGAGGACACGTACACATTACTTCATCTGGGAAATTCCATATGCATATTTCAACTTCTGCTAAGCTCCTGTTTTCCTATAGACATATCAAGTGATTATGAGTCATTTTTATTTTTAAGAATATGTGACATCTAATGGAGATTAGAGATTATAAGATATAAGAGATATGGATATAAGAAGATGGAGACCACCTGATAATGAAATACAACCCTAGCACAATTGTGTTCACCAACTAACTAAATTTCTTTAACATTTTTCCTCCTCTTGAACATAATTTGCTAATAATCTAAAGAGAGTTTCCCAATAGACTATATTCAGTTCAAACCAGGCCTATGGGCCATCCATTAACTGAGGTGTATCGATCAGGGACAGACCCTATATCATCAATGCAGATCTTATATCTGTTCATTGTCCGATGGGATGGAGAAGGAGACACAAGTAAATAAGAGTCTTCCTCCTCTTGTACACAGCCTGCTTAGGTATCCAGAGGACTCCCCCAATGACTACATTCTGACTGGATTCCCCAGATCAGGGCTGATAAGCCATTCATCATCTATGGTAGACCCTACTGGACACTCAGCATTTTTCCCTGCACTTTCCTTTAAGTTATTTCAAGTTATTCCCTGCACAGCACAGGGGCACAATCAGAAGCGAGGCAAATGTCCAATAATCATCAACGTTCAAAGTTGTCACGTCTAGGATGTCTTATTTCTCCGCTGAATCGTCAAGTTCAGTATTCATAGGCTGGATTGATGTGTATATATATATTCCTCTTTTGTAGTTTCTCCATGATTCACATTCAGTATACAGGTTATTATTACAGTCAGGTGATGATGATAATATCTTCTTTCTGACCTTACTGCCAATTTAATCAGAAACAACAAATTTAGTATCCTTTTACAAAGAGAGCATCAACCGTCAACCTATCACTTTACTTAACCAAATCAGTTAATTGGGTTCAGTCAACACAGCAAATCAGTCTAATCAATGAACAATTCTTTCTTAGCATTAGCGGCTCTATAAATCTCCCTTAACCTCTTAGTATACTCCACTTCAGCAGCCACCCAAACTATACCATCCTTATCATGGCATGTGCATAGTATGATCTTTTTTCTCTTTCTCAATAAAATCTGCTCTGGTACACGTTGTAATGGAACCTGTAAAGGACCTCTTTTCTTTTTCTTATAACTCAGAGATGGTTAGCTAAGGTGCAGACCACTGAGCGGTGAGGTGGCAGCCATCTATATGCATCCGTTTCACATACCACATACACATCATCATTTTTCGATTGCTCGATACTTGCCAAGTGGGTTGCTATTCTTTCAGTATGTTATAGACCAGCCAGTTTTTTTAAATCTGTTTAAACTTTGTTAGTGAAGTTAGGACACAAATTACAACATAATGAACATAATGGGGCAAAGATGTAATGCTCAGACTTTACTCAATAATCCAATCCTGATTAAACAATATCCAAGTGAGTCCACACCACCTTTCCTCTCACTGTGTGGATTATTTGCTAATTCTATAATCTCTCATTATTTTGCAAACTTCATAAGCATTAAGTATATTATCAATGTAAATATGTTTGGCTTCACCAGTGTTAGAATGGTGAACACAGCACTCAGTAGGGACCATCAAATCTGGGATCCAAACGTTTCCTATATATGAACTAGGTACTAGTCTTTGAGTCCAGATCTAAAAAGGAATCACACACATGTTTATGTTCAACAGTCAGAGCTAACCTGTAAGGGCTCCTACCACCTTAGGAAAGACAAAAAGTGTCAAGTGCTGTACATCCAGTATTCCTCTACTTACTACCTTAGCCAGTATCTTCCTTTACTGTTGCTTTTACTACAGACCAGGTGTTTCCTGAAAAATAGATCAACATAGACAAGGACATATTCATGCTGCTCCACCTTTGGAAACGTAATGCAGTCCATCTGCAATCTCTGAAATAGGCAAGATGGCCTAGGTATATGCCTTTCTGGAACTCTCAAAGTTCTTCCAACATTATTACAGGCCCACATCATGTAACCTTGGACAAACCTGGTGGCAGCACTGCCGGACCCCTGGAATTCCCACCATCTCTCCTCCTGACACATACATCAACCCATGTGCTGAATTCATCATCAATGGGCAGAGTGCACTTGAGAAGGCACCATTTTACCTACCCTGCAGAGCTTGTTATCACTCATTGCTCTTACTTTAGAGATCTTCTGGGCCTGGGTTGGCCAAGTCACGTAAACCTTAGGTTGGCTTCAGGTATTGGCTGGAGGTCTGCAGTTATAGCAGTTTAATCTCCCAACTTGTTGTCTTTTTCTTTTTTTTCCTTCTTCTGGACACCATCAGGGCATAAAACAACTCTCACACACTCAGCACTCTTCATGGGTTTTCCATGGATCCAACAAAACCTCTGCTTCCCCAGATCAGACCATAATCGTGGAAGATACCAAAGGCATATATGAACTCTATATGAATGTTATTTATCTGACCACAACCATCTTACCAGCCTCAGTGAGTGCCTTCAGCTCTACGTCCTGTACTCACATTACAGAAGGGAGAGGTATTTAGGTGACAACATCAGTTTAGGCACTGACAGCATATCCTGTCTTCTGTGTGATCCATCTATACCATCTATGAGAGAAAACTCAATATTTGATAAAGTTATCAATCAGATCTGAATGTACTTGCTCCTTAGTTCATATGACATCTAAACCTTTATGTAGTCTGGTAACCCAACCTCCTATCAAAATGCAGAAAATCTTCTGTAGACTCAAGATGCTCAAAGTGTTGTATCTCCTCCAGAGCTCTGTGTTCATGGCCCACGTAACTGTCATAAAACAATTCTCTTAATACTTTTCAAATGCTGTTACTTTTTTTTTTTTCAAACAAATCAAATGCTCGCATCATGTTCAGAAAATAAAACAAAATAATTAGAAAATAAAAATCGATCGGAAAACCTTATCTATCATCTAGTTTTCACTGACAGATGAAATATTTGGTGACACAGTTACTTCAGACATTCCATTTGATTTAACCACATATTATTATACTTATTTGATGATTTTGCTTGCAGACCTCTTATAAACACACTTGTCTGAATACCACATATTAATAACATTTTTAAAACAAACCAATCTTATTGTCTTATTTTTTTTTCCACTTGCATGCTTATGCGACTTGTTAAAATTAAATGAACCAATTTCATTTTTTTTTCCTCTTTCTCCAACTCTAGTGACATATCGCACTATACGTGTTTAGGGAGGAACACAAGAGGCTGTCTCTGTATAATATAATTCTACGTCACTGTCACCACACCCTCTGTCATCTGGCAAAATGTAACTTCTCCTTTTTGATCATTTCTAGCTAGATGTAACATATAACGATTACGAACAAAGACAGACACGGGCCCATCACACACTTCACGGACAAACAAATATAGTATGCATTGGAGCTCCAACAAAAACTCAAAAAATATATGCATGACTCCATGAAAAGTTTTCAGCACAGAATCAATGAAAATGACATTTTGTGCAGATCTGCCAAATATATTAGGATTTCTTGGTTTTTTTCTTCACTCCTAAAAAAACAGATTAGGCACAATCCCCACCAAATTAAACATTTGGGAAAAACAACAGGCTTCTTTGACGTCCATTAATTCGGGCTGCAAAATAAAACTCACAAAATCTTTAGTTTGCAAACAAACAAAATGAAAAATAATGTGAGAATGAGCTCAACTTATAGAAAAGTTCTTATAGAAAATCTTCTTTCAAAAGAAACAGACAATATCTTCCATACTTCCTCTTTTTTCACGAACCGCAAAGTCTGGGAAAGAAGCCAAGCCTACTCAAGCAAATTAAAAAGTCTTGAAACATGCACTGATAAATCACTAATGGCAGCAGTATACACTGACACATCTTTCAAATACTACCACTAACAGTATTCACTGCCACATCTGCCAAACAATATCTGAAATGGGAACTACTGCAATTCTATGTTATCAAATAATCAGATTCTGATTAGAATCTGATTCTTCGCGGTTCATCCTCCTCTTCTACAGAAATGTTACATTTATGACTATCGGGGACCCCACAAGTGACGGAAGACAAAGAAAATGCCGTTTAAGTCCCTCTCAAAGCAGCAGTACTTCCCCTTTTTACCACTCCACTCATTTTTAACTCTTTCCTTTGCTTTTTTTAAAAGTAAAAACGTATATATATATATATATATATATATATATATATATATTATATATTGAAAACCACTGCTCCCAGCCTCTCACCTTCTCCACCTGCTCTTACCTTCTTCACCTGCCTAACCTTCAACGAATGCGCTACTTCTCTCACTGTGGAACTTTCCAGATTTAAACCATCTAGATTTCCAGATTAATCATCTTTTGACATGCCTGCTCTTTTGAATATTCTGCTTATATCTCTCACTGGCCCTCCTCCACATCTGCCTCTCCATGATATCCACTGCAGTCACCTCCCTCCTCGAGGGGCGCCCCTTTTTCAGAGCCTTTGACTGCCTGATCCCCTTGGAGAAGAGTGGATCCGTCCCTTCTCCAACCAGACACACACCTTTTGTGTCCCACTACACTACACGTGAACCCGATGATTCATATACCGCTGGTTGCTCGTACCACGCAAAGCGTAACTAACCAGCCCCAGTTGCTCATACCACGCAAAGCGTAACTAACTGGGCACAAACCTGCTCACACGATGTACAAAGCAAAGATACAGGTCGACTTACAGGATCCCTGTGGACCTCACAGAGAGGTGGGCACTTTAAATACTAACTAAATGCAAGCATTGAAATCTCTTTCTTGATTTTCTAACTTTCTCTTTTTTCCAGTTCCTTAATTTCTATCATGGCATATTATGAAACATAGGCAATCTCTATCACTCTATCATACACCTAGGTTTCAGACACATTCCATTCACTCTACCACAGACAAGGAGGTGTTCTTTTAAAATCCCAAAGATTCCGAAAAGGACAATACTTGAACAGTGGTCATATCAAGCGGGAAGGCACAAAGTAAGAAAAATATCTTACCTATGTATTCGAAGGTGCAGTTCCCAGTTGCCATAATGACCAAAGCTCTTCCACGATCGTCCCCTTGGATATCTGATGGATTCTTCCCAATTTCGGCACCACATATCAATGCAATTTAGGATAAGTCCCAAATTGGACTTAATACTCAGTTGTGGTGTTTAAATTATGTTAAATTTCCCCCTTCATGGTAAGAGGGTGCGGCCACAGCACAAGAATTGCAAGTCCAGTCGTTTCATTGCTGATCATGCATATCTCTTCTGGTTACACCCAGAGAGCCAATTTTATTAGAAATACATGTTGATGTAATCACACCCCCCTTTGTCATCAATTTTAATATATCCAATTACAATCATACAAGTATACATGTAACATCAAATCAAATCACAGCCAACACGCATCACAGAACTACAAGTAGCTTACATGGGAACACCCACAGCTAGTACACAAAGTGCATGCAGCCAGCCTGCATGGCACCGGTGACAGGAGCCAGAGAGATATGGACATGGGAAGCCACAAACACAGGCCACCAATCACACACAACGCCAAAGCCAGCACGCAGTCCCAAGCAACCAGCCTGCTGCCAGTACATAAGAGGGCATACAGCCAGCCTACACAGCCATAACTGTCACAGTGAACCGTACTGTGACAATCTGCCCCTTAAGACAAGTGAATCTAATGAAGAGTTTAAGGGTAGAGTTTATCTGCTGTAACACCTTCATTGTCACCGGATAGTTCTATGGATAAACCCTCACGCTGATGTTAAACTGAGACTTTCGCCAATATATTCTTATGTCAAGAACATACCGGAGCCTGAGCACCGCGTCAAGGTATCTCAGAGTGGCACGGGACATAACGCTAACCTACTTATGCCGTATGGGCAATTATGGTAGGAGCATACAAGCTGACACACAGCGACCAACTCCTAGTTGCCTCCAGCGTGAGATCACACATACAATTGGAGGAGGGAGGAGACTGTGAGTCCCACCTACCAATGACTCATGTGACTCAGGCTGCACAGGTGCACCAGAATGTTACCATAAAATCTAAGTCAAGGCACATTCAAACCTGGGGATACCACACCTCCAGGTGTAAATGTACAAACACAATCACGGAGAAAAAGTGGTACATGTGGTCCGCTGTAGGCATCCTCCATTGTATGCATTTTTGCTGGGGATTGCTGTTAGCAACGGATCATATGCGCAGGATTTTCTCCCCTGGTTTGATATGCGCAACAGCATGTGGGGTTTTGCGCACTTCTCTGCCATTTTAGACCACTTTTTCTCTGTAATTGTGTTTATACATTGACACCTGGAGGTGTGGCAACTCCAGGTTTGAATGTGCCTTGACTTAGATCTTATGGTAACATTCTGGTGCACCTGTGCAGACTGAGTCATATGTCATTGGTAGGTGGGACTCACAGTCTCCTCCCTCTTCCCATTGTATATGTGATCTCACGCTGGAGGTAACTAGGAGTTGGTCGCTGTGTGTCGGCTTGTATGCTCCTTCCGTAATTGCCCATACGGCATACAGTACAGACCAAAAGTTTGGACACACCTTCTCAGTCAAAGAGTTTTCTGCATTTTCATGACTATGAAAATTGTAGATTCACACTGAAGGCATCAAAACTATGAATTAACACATGTGGAATTATATACTTAACAAAAAAGTGTGAAACAACTGAAAATATGTCTTATATTCTAGGTTCTTCAAAGTAGCCACCTTTTGCTTTGATTACCGCTTTGCACACTCTTGGCATTCTCTTGATGAGCTTCAAGAGGTAGTCACCTGAAATAGTTTTCCAACAGTTTTGAAGGAGTTCCCAGAGATGCTTAGCACTTGTTGGCCCTTTTGCCTTCACTCTGCGGTCCAGCTCACCCCAATCCATCTTGATTGGGTTCAGGTCTGGTGACTGTGGAGGCCAGGTCATCTGGCGTAGCACCCCATCACTCTCCTTCTTGGTCAAATAGCCCTTACACAGCCTGGAGGTGTGTTTGGGGTCATTGTCCTGTTGATAAATAAATGATGGTCCAACTAAACGCAAACCGTATGGAATGGCATGCCGCTGTAAGATGCTGTGGTAGCCATGCTGGTTCAGTATGCCTTCAATTTTGAATAAATCGCCAACAGTGTCACCAGCAAAGCACCCCCACACCATCACACCTCCTCCTCCATGCTTCACGGTGGGAACCAAGCATGTAGAGTCCATCCGTTCACCTTTTCTGCATCGCACAAAGACACAGTGGTTGGAACCAAAGATCTCAAATTTGGACTCATCAGACCAATGAACAGATTTCCACTGGTCTAATGTCCATTCCTTGTGTTCTTTAGCCCAAACAAGTCTCTTCTGCTTGTTGCCTGTCCTTAGCAGTGGTTTTCTAGCAGCTATTTTACCACGAAGGCCTGCTGCACACAGTCTCCTCTTAACAGTTGTTGAGATGTGTCTGCTGCTAGAACTCTGAGTGGCATTGACCTGGTCTCTAGCTGAGCTGCTGTTAACCTGCGATTTCTGAGGCTGGTGACTCGGATGAACTTATACTCCGCAGCAGATGTGACTCTTGGTCTTCCTTTCCTGGGGCGGTCCTCATGTGAGCCAGTTTCTTTGTAGCGCTTGATGGTTTTTTGCGACTGCACTTGGGGACACTTTCAAAGTTTTCCCAATTTTTCGGACTGACTGACCTTCATTTCTTAACCACTTCCCGTCCGCCCATTGACTATAAACGTCCGGGAAGTGGTTATCTATCTCTGAATGGACTTTCTGAACGTCCATTCAGAGATAGCAGCTGCACGCTAATCGTGCAGCTGCACAGTGGGGTACCTGCCTCAGTGACAGCAGGGTACCCCAAAGAGAAGGCAGGGACCGTTCCCGGGGGTCCCTGCCTTCTAAATCGCTGTATACGCTCTTATTGTGTAAAACATAAAAAAAGAAAAAAAAATAGACATATTTGGTATCGTTGCGGCCGTAACAACTGGCTCTACAAAAATATCACATGATCTACCCCATCAAGTGAACGGTGTAAAAAGAAATATATAGAAAAATGCCCCTAAACTGCTTTTTTTTTTAGTTAACCTCCCAAAAATTAGATTGAAAAGTGATAAGATAGCCGGATGTACCCCAAAATGGTGCCAATAAAAAGCACAGCTTGTCCCGCAAAAAATAAGACATCATACAGCTCAGTCCACAAAAAATTAACAAGTTATCACTCTTACAAACCATGACAAAAAATTCCATGTTAGAAAATGCAGATGCTGCTCCTCCCCTTCTGAGTCCTGGCGTACCCCAAATAACAGTTTACGACCACATGTGGGGTGTTTCTGCGAACTGCAGAATCGGGGTAATAAATATTGAGTTTTGTTTTGTTGTTAACCCTTGATGTGTTACAGGAAAAAAATGATTAAAATGGAAAATCTGCAAAAAAAGTGAAATTTTTAAATTTCACATCTATTTTGCTTTAATTCCTGTGGAATACTTAAAGGGTTAACAACATTTCTAAAACCAGTTTTGAATAGTTTGAGGGGTGTAGTTTCTAAAATGGGATCATTTATGGGTGGTTTCTATTATGTAAGCCCACAAACTGACTTCAGAACTGAACTGGTCCTTAAAAAAGTTGATTTTGCAAATTTGCAAAAATTGCGTCTAAAATTCTAAACCTTCTACTGTCCTAAAAAAATAAAATGACACTACCAAAATGATGCCAACATAAAGTAGACATATGGGGAATGTAAATTAAAAAGGATTTTATGGGGCATCACTATCTGTCTTAAAAGCAGAGAGACTGAAATTTAGAAAACAGTGATTTTTTTCAAATTTTTGTTAACCTTTGGATTTTTTTATAAATAAAATCAAAACTTATCGACTCAAATTTACCATTAACTTGAAGTACAATGTGTCACGAGAAAACAATCTCAGAATCGCTTGGATAAGTAAAAGCGTTCCAAAGTTATTACCACATGAAGTGACACATGTCAGATTTGCAAAATTAGGCCTGGTCAGGAAGGGGGGAAATGGCCCAGATCTGAAGTGGTTAAAGTAATAATGGCCACTCGTTTTTCTTTACTTAGCTGCTTTTTTCTTGCCATAATACAAATTCTAACAGTCTATTCAGTAGGACTATCAGCTATGTATCCACCTGACTTCTGCCCAACACAACTCATGGTCCCAACCCCATTTATAAGGCAAGAAATCCCACTTATTAAACCTGACAGGGCACACCTGTGAAGTGAAAACCATTTTAGGTGACTACCTCTTGAAGCAAGAGAATGCCAAGAGTGTGCAAAGCGGTAATCAAAGCAAAAGGTGGCTACTTTGAAAAACCTAGAATATAAGACATATTTACAGTTGTTTCACACTTTTTTGTTAAGTATATAATTCCACATGTGTTAATTCATAGTTTTGATGCATTCAGTGTGAATCTACAATTTTCATAGTCATGAAAATGCAGAAAACTCTTTGAATGAGAAGGTGTGTCCAAACTTTTGGTCTGTACTGTATGCCGTATGGAATTATGGAAGGAGCATACAAGCCGACAAACAGCGACCAACTCCTAGTTACCTCCAGCGTGAGATCACATATACAATGGGAAGAGGGAGGAGACTGTGAGTCCCACCTACCAATGACATGTGACTCAGTCTGCATAGGTGCACCAAAATGTTACCATAAGATCTAAGTCAAGGCACATTCAAACCTGGAGTTGCCACACCTCCAGGTGTAAATGTATAAACACAATCACAGAGAAAAAGTGGTCTAAAATGGCAGAGAAGTGCGCAAAACCCCACATGCTGTTGCGCATATCAAACCAGGGGAGAAAATCCTGCACATATGATCCGTTGCTAACAGCAATCCTCAGCAAAAATGCATACAATGGAGGATTCCTGCAGCGGACCACATGTACCACTTTTTCTCCGTGATTGTGTTTGTACATTTACACCTGGAGGTGTGGTATCTCCCGGTTTAAATGTGCCTTAACTTAGATTTTATGGTAACATTCTGGTGCACCTGTGCAGCCTGAGTCACATGAGTCATTGGTAGGTGGGACTCACAGTCTCCTCCCTCCTCCAATTGTATGTGTGATATCACGCTGGAGGCAACTAGGAGTTGGTCGCTGTGTGTTGGCTTGTATGCTCCTTCCATAATTACCCATACGGCATAGGTAGGTTAGCGTTAGGTCCCGTGCCACTCTGAGATACCTTGACGCGGTGCTCGGGCTCCGGTATGTTCTTGATATTGTGAGAGACAGGTTTTTATATATATTGTGTAAAGCCTATACTACTTGTCTTTGACCATTAGATGGCAGCTAATTAGCTATGTGAGTCACGTGAACACTTTATTTGTTTTAAGGTTTCAAGATAGCTGTAGGGGGGAGGTTGGAATGTTAATTTGCCTCTTTCAAATGAACCAATGAACTCAGCTTGTGTCAAAGAACCAATCACTCTGTTTAAGTAACACCCCTTTTTGTCTATGTCATACCTACTATATAAGTGACTGTCTCTTTAATAAATTGGCTCTTGCTTGGGGGATGTGAAGTATTTTCCATGAAACCAACTTGTGTGTTTTGGTATCATTGTGAAAGTGGTCTGAGCATATACATACCTATACTTCTAATGATTTGGCACCACACAAAGAAGAAGAGTATCGCTGGAAGTGCGATAACAATTAATGGCGCCCAGCAAGTGGGGCAAATCAGCTTGAATATCATTAATTCAACCAATAAAGCAGCACTTAAGCGGAACCTTTAGACTAGATCATTAGCCAGCAAGGTAAGAAAGCTTTATTTCTTACTAAACTACTCTAAGATTTCCGTTTTTGTGACTTCTAAGTGTTGGATTTGGTGGTATTTACTGCTAAGGGTTCAATTATGGCTGATTTGTCCTTTAGAACGAAAGAACCCTATGAATTCCTTCTTTGTGTGGCTTTTTATGTTGTATTGTTGTGCTGAGCCAGCGGAAGTTTTTTTTTAATCAGTTGATAGTTGTATCCTGTGACCTAGAATGAAATCTAGCAAGCTCTGACGAGAGTTTTGATAGAATAGTGTATTCCCTCATCGGAAGAACCTAGATATATAGTTTGAGGTTTCCCTAATTGGAAGAGCCTAGATTGTGTAGTTTTGAGATTCCCTCAACTGGATGAATTTTTATTTTTATTTTTGCTTATTTTATTTTGTGTATCCCTGGTTGAGAAGAGTCTAGGTTGTGTTTTTATGAGGTTTCCCTTTTAGGAAGATGTCTAGGTTATGTATATATGCGGTTTCCCGATTTGGAAGAATATTAATAAGATATTAATATTAATAAAGAAATAAAAAAAAATAAATAAA
>ONZH01016941.1:0-135765 GCA_900303285.1 Rhinella marina | reverse complement strand
GTGCCATGAACGTGTCCCACACCTTGGAGAGTGTTCCCCTGGTGGCTGTGGGCCTGATGGATGTTGTGGGACTCTGGGAGACCCTCTCCTCTCTGCCGCCAGCGATGGTGGGTGGGAAAATCTCCATCATGTTCTGCACGAGTTCCCTCTGGTATTCCAGCAATCGATTCGTCCTCTCCTCTACCGGAATAAAAGAGGAGACGTTATCTTTATACCGGGGTCCAGGAGTGCGAAGACCCAGTACAGTTTGTTCTCCACTATCCGGACAACACGTGTGTCCCGGGAAAAGCAGCCCAGCATGAAGTCAGCCATGTGTGCCAGACTCTGAATAGGCATGACCTCACTGCCCCCACCAGAAGGATCACTTGCCATTTCCTCCTCTTCCTCTTCCGCCTCCTCTCCGCCCCATCCGCGCTGAACCAATGGGACGCACACAGCCTGACTGCTACCCTCGCCGCCAGCATCCTCCTCCTCTTCCACAGCCACCTCCACGTCGTCCTCCTCCTCATCTTCCTCCTCCTGCAACTGCCACCGTGAAGCAGACAAAAGTGTGGTCTGACTGTGTAGCTCCGTTGCGTCTCCTCCTACCCCCGTCTCCTCTGCGTGCAATGCGTTCTCCCTTATTGCGATGAGCGATTCTTTAAGGACGCCTAGGAGCGGAATGGTTACGCTCACTATAGCGTCCTCGCTGCTGACCTTCTTGGTGGACTCCTCAAAGATACGCAGTACATCGCATATGTCTGCCATCCATGGCCACTCGTGGTTGGCAAACTGAGGGAGCTGAGTTGGAGGCACGCGTGGATTCATTATCTGGTACTCCATCAATGCTCTCTGCTGCTCACACACCCTGGCCAACATGGAATAGGTGGAATTCCAGCGAGTCGGCAGGTCGCACAACAGCCGATGTTCAGGCAAATGGAGGCGTTGCTGGAGTTTTTTTAAGCTAGCAGCAGCTACAGTTGACTTCCGAAAGTGAGCGCACAAGCGCCGCACTTTCACCAGTAGCTCTGCCAGGTTGGGGTAAGTCTTCAGAAATTTTTGGACTACCAGATTAAAAACGTGGGCCAGGCATGGTACGTGATTGAGTTCGGCAAGCTCCAGAGCCGCCACCAGGTTACGGCCGTTATCGCACACGACCATGCCTGGTCCTAGCTGCAGCGGCGACAGCCACATCTCCGTCTGCTGCAATATGGCGTCCCTCACCTCTGGGGCGCTGTGCTTCCTGTCGCCCAAGCTGATGAGCTTTAGCACCGCCTGCTGACGTCTCCCCGCGCCAGTGCTGCAACGCTTCCAGCTAGCGGCTGAGGGAGATGTTAAGGCACAGGAGGAGGAGGAGGAGGAGGAGGAGGAGGGGGGTTTATCAGAACCCATGCTGGCAATCTTGGGCGGGGGTGGTAGGTAGGCCGTCTCTGTTTGCGACCCCGTCCCCGCCTCCACTACATTCACCCAGTGTGCCGTCAGAGAAATGTATCGTCCCTGGCCGCAAGCGCTTGTCCATGAGTCGGTGGTCAAGTGGACCTTTGCGCTGACTGCGTACCTCAGGGCCCGCCTGATGTTACGCGACACGTGCTGGTGCAGGGCGGGGACGGCACTCCGGGAAAAGTAGTGGCGGCTAGGGACGGAATAGCGAGGTGCGGCAGCCGCCATCAGGTCGCGGAAGGCCTGCGTCTCCACAAGCCTAAACGGCAACATCTCCAGGGCCAGCAGTTTGGAGATGTGGCAGTTTAAGGCTTGGGCTTGGGGGTGACTCGAGGCGTACTTCCGCCTGCGGTCGAACGCCTGCGAGATGGACAGTTGTTGGGACGAGGAGTGTGAAGGTGCAGGCGAAGAGGCGGGGGAAGGGGAGGCTGAAGGAGAAGGCCCCAAAGTAGCAGAGGCAGAGGCAGAGGCAGATGTGGAGGTGTCCTGGCTGGAGGTCTGGACCGCAGTGGCAGCACACAACAAAGGGGAAGAGGCAGTGGCAGCAAGACCGGGCGCAGTTTGTATTGCGTTTGCTCTCTCCCACTCAGCCCAGTGCTTGAATTCCAAGTGACGCCGCATGCCTGAGGTGGTCAGATTGCTCTTCTCAGAGCCCCTACTCAGTTTTGAGTGGCAGAGTGTGCAAACCGCGCTCAGTTTGTCATCCGCACAAACATTAAAATATCTCCACACCACAGAAGTACGAGGCCTCGATGGGGGAGCTTCGCGCGACTGGCCGCTGGCGGGAACAGCTTCGGCCCTGCTGGCTGTGGCCTCACTTCTCTGTCTGAACTGTCCTCTGCCTGTGGCCATCCCTCTGCCTGTGGCCATCCCTCTGCCTGTGGACATCCCTCTGCCTGTGGACATCCCTCTGCCTGTGGACATCCCTCTGCCTGTGGACATCCCTCTGCCTCTTGCTGCCTTTTTCGGTGCTGCGCAGACCACCACCTCTCCACTGCTTTCCTCGCTGGACATCACCCCTGGCCAAGTGGGGTCGGTCATTTCGTCATCCACCAGCTCCTCTTCCACTTCCTCACTCTGCTCCTCCTCCTGCCCACTGGACATTCCAACAGCCTCCCTTGATGGCAACTGCGTCTCATCATCATCATCGCTCATGATAACAGATGCTGGCTCAGGGTCCACATCAGCAGGAGATGGCGAAAACTCCAGTGTTTGGGCATCACTACAAACAAATTCCTCTGCTAGCTCCTGGGATTCTTCCGGCACATCTGAAAAAGGACCCGAAAAGAGCTCCTGGGAGGGGTCAAGGGTGGGATGACTCTGTTGGCCAGGTGTGGAGGAAGGAGGGTCAGAGTGAGACTGTGTGGATGACTGGCTGGTGGACAACTGTGTGGAAGCGCTATCGGCTATCCATTGCACCACCTGTTCAACCTGCTCAGGCCTCAACAGCGGTGTAACTCGCCCCCTGCTTAACTGTCCCATAAAGGCAGGGATTCTGGATGAGTGTGATCCTGGCTGACCCTCACCAGCACGCATTGTATCCCCACTGGCTTCAACAAGGCCACCAACAGCATTTCCGCGCCCCCGTCCTCGTCCACGTCCGATTCCGCTAGCCCCCTCCGCATTTTATTTTTTTTTTGTTGCAAATACAATATTTGGGTATATAATTAGGTATGTGAAATAATTTAGCAAGAGAACGCACAGTACAGTGGCCTATTAAAAGGCCTAGATATTGTATATTTCAAGGTACACAGCCGTGTAGTAACAGAACAGACGGTGGGTATTTACACCAGGTATGTGAGATAATTTAGCAAGAGAACGCACAGTACAGTGGCCTATTAAAATGCCTAGATATTGTATATTTCAAAGTACAAAGCCGTGTAGTAACTGAACAGACGGTGGGTATGTACACCAGGTATGTGAGATAATTTAACAAGAAAACGCACAGTACAGTGGCCTATTAAATGGCCTAGATATTGTATATTTCAAAGTACAAAGCCGTGTAGTAACTGAACAGACGGTGGGTATTTACACCAGGTATGTGAGATAATTTAGCAAGAGAACGCACAGTACAGTGGCCTATTAAAATGCCTAGATATTGTATATTTCAAAGTACAAAGCCGTGTAGTAACTGAACAGACGGTGGGTATGTACACCAGGTATGTGAGATAATTTAACAAGAGAACGCACAGTACAGTGGCCTATTAAAATGCCTAGATATTGTATATTTCAAAGTACACAGCCGTGTAGTAACTGAACAGACGGTGGGTATTTACACCAGGTATGTGAGATAATTTAACAAGAGAACGCACAGTACAGTGGCCTATTAAAATGCCTAGATATTGTATATTTCAAAGTACACAGCCGTGTAGTAACTGAACAGACGGTGGGTATTTACACCAGGTATGTGAGATAATTTAGCAAGAGAACGCACAGTACAGTGGCCTATTAAAATGCCTAGATATTGTATATTTCAAAGTACAAAGCCGTGTAGTAACTGAACAGACGGTGGGTATTTACACCAGGTATGTGAGATAATTTAGCAAGAGAACGCACAGTACAGTGGCCTATTAAAATGCCTAGATATTGTATATTTCAAAGTACAAAGCCGTGTAGTAACTGAACAGACGGTGGGTATTTACACCAGGTATGTGAGATAATTTAGCAAGAGAACGCACAGTACAGTGGCCTATTAAAATGCCTAGATATTGTATATTTCAAAGTACAAAGCCGTGTAGTAACTGAACAGACGGTGGGTATGTACACCAGGTATGTGAGATAATTTAACAAGAAAACGCACAGTACAGTGGCCTATTAAATGGCCTAGATATTGTATATTTCAAAGTACAAAGCCGTGTAGTAACTGAACAGACGGTGGGTATTTACACCAGGTATGTGAGATAATTTAACAAGAGAACGCACAGTACAGTGGCCTATTAAATGGCCTAGATATTGTATATTTCAAAGTACAAAGCCTTGTAGTAACTGAACAGACGGTGGGTATTTACACCAGGTATGTGAGATAATTTAACAAGAGAACGCACAGTACAGTGGCCTATTAAAATGCCTAGATATTGTATATTTCAAAGTACACAGCCGTGTAGTAACTGAACAGACGGTGGGTATTTACACCAGGTATGTGAGATAATTTAACAAGAGAACGCACAGTACAGTGGCCTATTAAAATGCCTAGATATTGTATATTTCAAAGTACACAGCCGTGTAGTAACTGAACAGACGGTGGGTATTAACACCAGGTATGTGAGATAATTTAGCAAGAGAACGCACAGTACAGTGGCCTATTAAAATGCCTAGATATTGTATATTTCAAAGTACAAAGCCGTGTAGTAACTGAACAGACGGTGGGTATTTACACCAGGTATGTGAGATAATTTAGCAAGAGAACGCACAGTACAGTGGCCTATTAAAATGCCTAGATATTGTATATTTCAAAGTACACAGCCGTGTACTAACTGAACAGACGGTGGGTATTTACACCAGGTATGTGAGATAATTTAGCAAGAGAACGCACAGTACAGTGGCCTATTAAAATGCCTAGATATTGTATATTTCAAAGTACAAAGCCGTGTAGTAACTGAACAGACGGTGGGTATGTACACCAGGTATGTGAGATAATTTAACAAGAAAACGCACAGTACAGTGGCCTATTAAATGGCCTAGATATTGTATATTTCAAAGTACAAAGCCGTGTAGTAACTGAACAGACGGTGGGTATGTACACCAGGTATGTGAGATAATTTAACAAGAAAACGCACAGTACAGTGGCCTATTAAATGGCCTAGATATTGTATATTTCAAAGTACAAAGCCGTGTAGTAACTGAACAGACGGTGGGTATTTACACCAGGTATGTGAGATAATTTAACAAGAGAACGCACAGTACAGTGGCCTATTAAATGGCCTAGATATTGTATATTTCAAAGTACAAAGCCGTGTAGTAACTGAACAGACGGTGGGTATTTACACCAGGTATGTGAGATAATTTAACAAGAGAACGCACAGTACAGTGGCCTATTAAAATGCCTAGATATTGTATATTTCAAAGTACACAGCCGTGTAGTAACTGAACAGACGGTGGGTATTTACACCAGGTATGTGAGATAATTTAACAAGAGAACGCACAGTACAGTGGCCTATTAAAATGCCTAGATATTGTATATTTCAAAGTACACAGCCGTGTAGTAACTGAACAGACGGTGGGTATTAACACCAGGTATGTGAGATAATTTAGCAAGAGAACGCACAGTACAGTGGCCTATTAAAATGCCTAGATATTGTATATTTCAAAGTACAAAGCCGTGTAGTAACAGAACAGACGGTGGGTATTTACACCAGGTATGTGAGATAATTTAGCAAGAGAACGCACAGTACAGTGGCCTATTAAAATGCCTAGATATTGTATATTTCAAAGTACACAGCCGTGTACTAACTGAACAGACGGTGGGTATTTACACCAGGTATGTGAGATAATTTAGCAAGAGAACGCACAGTACAGTGGCCTATTAAAATGCCTAGATATTGTATATTTCAAAGTACACAGCCGTGTAGTAACTGAACAGACGGTGGGTATTTACACCAGGTATGTGAGATAATTTAGCAAGAGAACGCACAGTACAGTGGCCTATTAAAATGCCTAGATATTGTATATTTCAAAGTACACAGCCGTGTACTAACTGAACAGACGGTGGGTATTTACACCAGGTATGTGAAATTATTTAGCAAGAGAACGCACAGTACAGTTGCCAATTAAAAGGCCTAGATATTGTATATTTCAAGGTACACAGCAGTAGTGCCAAATATAGTTTGGTATGTAGCAGAGCACCTAATACACCACTAATGCCTCTCTCTGTCCCTACTCCAGCAGCTATCCCTGAATACAGCAGCCGTTCTCTGTAAAGTCTATATTGTAGTAAAGCTATCACTGAAGTCCACTGTAGTAGCCCTGATAAGGGCTTTTATTCACGCTCCTGCCTGTCCAACAGCTAAAATCTGTCTCTCCCTTCTCCAGCCTCTGTCCCTGACTAAGTTCACGCAGCATATGCGTACGAGCAGGAAGAGCTGAGTTTTTAATATTCGAGGTCACATGGTTTTTCCAGCCAATGCATGTAGACGCTGTTTTCGCGCTGCCAGCGTGCTCAGCGTGCCTGTCATACCCCCCCTGCATGTTGATTGGTGGAAAAAGAGCGCCAGGGAAGGTGGGAGGGGAAACGAATTCTAAGTGCGCCATCGCCGTTATACTCGATTGAAATCGAGTGTGCCGAATATCGTAGTATTCGATCGAATACCAGCTCGATCGAACACTACTCGCTCATCTCTAATTATTACCCTCCAGAAATACATCCAGGCCTCTCTTGAACACTTTTAGTGAACTTACCATCACCACCTCCTCAGGCAGAGAGTTCCATAGTCTGACTGCTCTTACCATATGGAATCCTCTTCTATGTTTGTGTACAAACCTTCTTTCCTCCAGACGCAGAGGATGTCCCCTCGTCATAGTCGCAGTCCTGGGTATAAATAGATCATGGGAGAGATCTCTGTACTGACCTCTAATATATTTATACATAGTTATTAGACCTCCCCTCAGTCGTCTTTTTTCTAAAGTGAATAAGCTTAATTTTGATAATCTTTCTGGGTACTGTAGTCCACTCATTCCAGTTATTACTTTAGTTGCCCTCCTCTGAACCCTCTCCAGCTCTGCTATGTCTGCCTTGTTCACAGGAGCCCAGAACTGTTCACAGTACTCCATGTGTGGCCTGACTAGTGATTTGTAAAGTGGCAGGACTATGTTCTCATCACGGGCATCTATGCCTCTTTTGATGCAATCCATTATCTTATTGGCCTTGGCAGCAGCTGTCTGACACTGGTTTCTATAGCTTAGTTTGCTGTTCACTAAAATTCCTAGGTCCTTTTCCATGTCAGAGTTACCTAATATTTTACCATTTAGTATGTACTGGTGACTTGCATTATTCCTTCCCATATGCATAACCTTACATTTGTCAGTGTTAAACCTCATCTGCCACTTCTCTGCCCAAGCCTCCAGTCTATCCAAATCCATCTGTAGCAGTGTACTGTCCTCTTCTGTGTTAATTACTTTACACAGTTTAGTGTCATCTGCAAAAATTGATATTTTACTGTGCAAGCCTTCTACAAGGTCAGTAATAAATATATTGAAGAGAATAGGACCCAATACTGACCCCTGTGGTACCCCACTAGTGACAGTGACCCAATCTGAATATGTGCCGTTAATAACCACCCTTTGTTTTCTATCTCTGAGCCAGTTACTTACCCACATACAGACATTTTCTCCCAGGCCAAGCATTCTCATTTTATATACTAATCTTTTATGTGGTAAAGTGTCAAATGCTTTGGAAAAGTCCAGATATACAACATCCATTGATTCGCCGTGGTCCAGTCTAGAACTTACCTCCTCATAGAAACTGATTAAATTGATTTGATATGACCAATCCCTCATGAAGTCATGCTGATATGGAGTTATTTGCTTATTTTCATTGAGGTACTCCAAGATAGCACCTCTTAGAAAACCCTCAAACAGTTTACCCACGACAGATGTTAAACTTACCGGCCTATAGTTTCCAGGCCCTGTTTTTGGACCCTTTTTGAATATTGGTAACACATTTGCTATGAGCCAATCCTGTGGAACACTCCCTGTCAGTATAGAGTCCTTAAATATCAGAAATAAGGGTCTGGCGATGACATTACTTAATTCTCTTAGCATTCCTCCATAAAAAAGCATGTTGCCAAATTAGTTATAAAGACATCCTGCCTGAGTTCAATGCATTTTGCACACAGGATGTATGCTACCTCAAACATATACAAATTGCTAATTTTTGTGGTTTCATAGTTGAATGCAATGGAAAAAGTTCAGGAAGGTGGTGAGCTACCATAAGTAAAATCTTGTCATTGTCTCATTAACTGCACCTTATACTATGTGTCATTTAGATAAACATGCCATATTGAAAAAACAACAAAGTACACCTAAGTGGAGCTTGTGTGCAAAAAGAGCAGTGGTGATGCCCACATTGCACTAAAGGCCTGATTTGCATATTAAGAAAAAGTATCATAACTCAGGAATAGAGCCCCAGATCAACTAAAGATAAATAGCACTTTAATCAGGTGAACCACAGTTATGTGTATATGCAAACAGCTGTTATCCACAAGACATAAATATCAGTTCAATAATATAGTCTGATACTTCTGTAATTCATTCAGAAATTTCCAGATATGATCTGCACTTTTATATTTAAGAAAGCAAAGAATGTACCATAAAATGAAATGAGTTAATTAGAAAGAATGTGAAGTCTGGAAATTCTAGCCAGGAGACTTTAATTTTCTAAAAAGGTTTCTGTGCCATGAGTGAAGAAAAAATATACTACGTAAAAATGTTGTGGTCAGGCAATTAATTGGGTACAACAACAGCTTTGGCTAGACAAAATATAAATGTGTAAGAAATAAAATGCCTGCAGCTACCACAACGTTAACAGCTTTTAGAAACACTTTAGACCACACTGAATCCAAATATTCACAGATTTATAAGTATTTGTTAATTGAGTTATATTTCCGGCAGTTTTTTTTTTTTTCATATTCATTAAATATTTTTAAGAACCTTTAGCCAACCCCTTTTTCTTTGGTGTTCCAACCAAACGTGGGATGTCTACACAGTTGACGCTAGATAGATTGTAAGCCCTTGTGACAGTGTTCTGTCTTCGATTATATTTGGCTCTATTTGCTTGTTTGTATCATGTAGTCGTATGTTATCTATTTAAGACCTTAAAGGAACTATCCAGTGTAAATTAAATATTAACCATCACATGGTGTTTATATGGTTATCACCAATACAAAAGCCTATCTGCTTCCTGTTTTTTGCATATCTTAGCATCAAATCAATTTTCAATTTTCAATTCTCAAGCCAATAACTAAAGAGAACTTGTGACTACAAAATGCAGTGCAGTCTGCAGAGATCATGATATAGAGCAGGAGGAGCTGAGAATACTGATATATAGTTTGGTGGGAAAGGATTCAGCAAAACTTGTAATTTATACATTTGTATATCTGCTTATTTTGAATTCACTTGTACATGGGAGAGTGTTATCAGTGATTGATAGCATTCTCTGTTTAAGTGTGTATACAGAGATAGCTGTCAGTCGCTGATAGTTGTACACAGGGAGATGTTATCAGTGATTGAAAGCATTCTCTGTGTAAGTGTGTATACAGAGGTGGCTGTCAGTCACTGAAAGTTGTACACAAGGGCTTTATTAGTGATTGATAATATTCTTTGTGCACGTGTGTATACAGAGATTGCTGTAAGTCACTGATAGCTGTACACGGGAAAATGTTATCAGTGATTGATAGCATTCTCTGTGTAAGTGTGTATACAGAGATAGCTGTCAGTCACTGATAGTTGTACACAGGGGCTTTATTAATGATTGATAATATTCTCTGTGTAAGTGTGTATACAGAGATTGCTGTAAGTCACTGATAGCTGTATACAGGGAGGTGTTATCAGTGATTGATAGCATTCCCTGTGTAAGTGTGTATATAGAGATTGCTGTCAGTCACTGATAGTTGTTCACAGGGGCTTTATTAATGATTGATAATATTCTCTGTGTAAGTGTGTGTACAGAGATTGCTGTAAGTCATTGATAGCTGTACACGGGAAAATGTTATCAGTGATTGATAGCATTCTCTGTGTAAGTGTGTATACAGAGATAGCTGTCAGTCACTGATAGTTGTACACAGGGGCTTTATTAATGATTGATAATATTCTCTATGTAAGTGTGTATACAGAGATTGCTGTAAGTCACTGATAGCTGTATACAGGGAGGTGTTATCAGTGATTGATAGCATTCCCTGTGTAAGTGTGTACATAGAGATAACTGTTAGTCACTGATAGCTATTACATGGGGAAGATGTTATCAGTGATTGATAGCATTCCCTGTGTAATTGTATATACATAGATAGCTGTACATGGGGGAGATGTTATCAGGGATTGATAGCATTCCCTGTGTAATTGTATATACATAGATAGCTGTACATGGGGGAGATGTTATCAGGGATTGATAGCATTCTATGTGAAAGTGTGTATACAGAGATAGCTGTCGGTCACTGATAGCTGTACACAGGGAGGTGTTATCAGTGATTGATAGCATTCTTTGTGTAAGTGTGTATACAGAGATAGCTTTCAGTCACTGATAGTTGTACACAGGAGCTTTATTAGTGATTGATAATATTCTCTGTGTAAGTTTGTATGCAGAGATAGCTGTCAGTCACTGATAATTGTACATGGGCAGATGTTATCAGTGATTGATAGCATTCTCTGTGTAAGTGTGTATACAGAGATAGCTGTCCGTCACTGATAGCTGTATACAGGAAGGTATTATCAGTGATTGATAGCATTCCCTGTGTACGTGTGTATACAGAGATAGCTGTCAGTCACTGATAGATGTACACAGGGGAGATGTTATCAGTAATTTATAGTATTCTCTGTGTACGTGTGTATACAGAGATAGCTGTCAGTCACTGATAGGGAGATGTTATCAGTAGAGCTGAGCGAATATATTCGTAAATATTCGTTATCCGCACGGATATTTGCGTACTCGTAAGTATTCCTTACTCGGCCGAGTAGCGTATGAAATTCGTGTTTTTTTTTAAACTCCTCCCTGAATGTTTAGCGCCTATTTCTTAGCCAATAAACATGCAGGGAAGCCTGGGGGACCTCCTGCCATGACCTACTACCTTTTCCACGTGTCTAGGAGTGATTGGCTGCCTGTATCAGGTGACTTGCTATTATATATATGCGTACGCCTGGGACTCGGATCACACACCTTGTGGTTTTAGGAGAGGGAAAGAGTGTGCGTGTAACAGGGATAGCGAAAGTGTACGTAATAGGAGAATATTCATTTTTATTAGGCAGAGAACTGCATTTGTGACCAAAAAGTGTTTTTAAAGACTAAACTTCAGCTACAGAAGTGCGATTCAGATTTCTGCAAGCAGCACAGCAGAAATATACTGCAGTCTGTAGAGTCATTGTCTGACCCTACAGATACAGAATACCCTCCAGTGTTGCTTGCTGTAATCTGTGCTGTATATCATACATTAGGTGCTCTCACAGTGTCATCTAGTGTGTGATACTGTAAGGCATCTATACTAATAAAGCTGATACGTACATTAGTATAGTGTGTATACTGTGGTGCGTATTGTGTGTGCATAATAGAATTTTGTGCACACGTGTGCAACCTAACTTCATACATCCTATATATATGTAGGTCAACAATTTTGTCCCTGACATCTTTAGACAGCTCTTTAGTCTTGCCCATGGTGGAGATGTTGGAGTGTCACTGTGGCTGTTGGCAGGTGGCCTTTTATACAGGTGACAATTTGGGACAGGTGTCTCTCATCCAGGTAACGACTTCACTGTGATTAGGGTGTGTTAGTGGTCTGTGGGAGCCAACATTAGTCATGGTTTTACTAGGGGATGAAATACTTATTTTCCTCAAAGAAATGCAAATTATTTTTTATTTCTCATTTCATGTAATTTTCTCCGTTTTTCTTTTGATATTCTATGTGGCACTGTTAAAATAAAGCTGGCATAAAATTATGAGACATTTCATTTATTTTTTAGTATTAAAACTTTAAAAGTCAGTGGGGGATCAAATACTTATTTCCTCCACTGTATATATATATATATATATATATATATATATATATAAAAATATATATATATATATATATATATATATATAAAGAATGGAGAACACCAGGGGCAAGGATAAAGGTGGTAGAGGTGGGAGACGTGGGCGTGGAACTGGTGTGGTGGGCAGAGGCGGTGCACATGGTAGTGTGCGGGGTAACACTGTGCCTGCTGCTGTGGGAGCAGTTGAAAGACGCCAATTCAAGATGCCTGCTTTTCTGCAAAAGCTTGCAGGACCGCAGGGTAATCCTTTGACCGACCCCCAAGAGCAATAGAATGTGCTGAAATGGATGGCGGAGAGCGTGTTTAGCCATATGTCCACTGCCCCGTCTTCCAGCCAGTCCACTCATGACAGCCAGTGGAGTGGACCTGTCCATCCTCCACCTCGCCCTCCTTCTCCCCAGCCTGGATCCTCCACGGTCCAATCTCATGTGGAGACTTACTCCCTGGAACTCTACAGTGAACCCTTCCCTGATGTGCTACCGGAGGAGATTCTCTGCCCCGATTCACAAGAGCTGGTGCAGTCTCAGGGTGATGAGGGTGGGGATTTTCCTGTGGCATCTGAGAAGGTGGTGGACGATGATGAGACACAGGTGTCAGGGATTGAGGTAGTTTTCAGGGAAGTAAGTCAGAGTGGGAACTCTGAGGAAGAGCTGGGTGATGATGAGGAGACAGATCCAACTTGGGTGGATCAGGCACAGGAAGAAAGCGGTTCTGAGTGTGAGGCAACATCAGCACCACAACCGGTTGGGAGAGGCAGTGGGCTGGGCAGAGGGAGAAGCATGGCCCGAGCTACTACTTCCCCAAGTGTTCCCAGGAATCAAGCTCCAGTGCACAAAGCTCGATACTCTGTAGTTTGGAAGTATTTTATTGATAAAGAGGGCGATCGACGGGTAGCGGTGTGCAAACTGTGCCACACCAAGATTAGCAGGGGAGTGAACAAAAAGAACCTGACCACAAGTAGCATGCGCAAGCATTTGGAGAAGAAACACCCCACTAAGTGGTTGGCACTCCAGTCAGCTGGTGACGGTGACACTGCTGCTTCAGCAGCCCCTGTGTCACATGCTGTCAGTGACCTAGTAGCCCCTGGCCAGGACGCTCCAGCCTCCAGCCCTGCAAGGACCCCTGCAACTTCATATCCCTCCCCCGCCTCCACTCATGTGTCCCAGCGCAGTGTTCAATTGTCACTACAGCAGACCTTTGACCGCAAGCGCAAGTACACAGCCGTCCACCCCCATGCACAATCCTTAAACGTGCAGATCACTAAACTGCTGAGCCTGGAAATGTTGCCGTATAGGCTTGTGGAAACGGAAGCTTTCCGCAACCTCATGGAGGTGGCATCCCCCCGTTACTCGGTCCCTAGACACCACTATTTTTCTCACGTTGCCATCCCCGCTCTACACCGCCACGTGTCGGATAACATCATCCGTGCCCTCAGCAACGCGGTTTGTGGGAAGGTCCACCTAACCACAGACACGTGGACAAGTACCGGTGGGCAGGGGCACTACATCTCCCTCACGGCACATTGGGTGAACCTGGTGGAGGCTGTGACCGAGTCTGACCGTGGGCTTGCTCATGTGCTACCCACACCCAGAATTGCCGGACCAACTTCGGTGTCTGTTTCACCCGAACATTACGCCTCTTTCTCCAACCCCCCCACCTTCACCTACCCCTCCTCCTCCAAAAGAGTATTGATGGCCACATCGCGGAGTGTCAGTAGCTCAATGCGCAGCAGCACAGAGGTGGGGAAGCGTCAGCAGGCCATGCTGAAACTGCTTAGCTTGGGCGACAAGAGGCATACGGCTTAAGAGCTGTTAGAGGGCATCAGGGGGGAGAGCACTGTGTGGCTTGCGCCGCAGAACCTGCAACCAGGTCTGGTTGTTTGTGACAATGGGCGTAACTTGATGGCGGCTCTGAAACTTGGTGGACTCACACACATGCCATGCATGGCCCACGTACTAAACATAGTTGTCCAGCGGTTTCTTAAGACCTACCCCGAGCTTGCTGTGTTGCTCACTAAAGTGCGCCGCATTTGTGCACATTTTAGGAAGTCCACCACAGATGATGCCACCCTCAGGACAGTGCAACAGCGGTTACAACTCCCTGTTCACCGGCTGCTGTGTGACGTTCCCACACGATGGAATTCAACGTTGCAAATGATAGCCAGGGTGTACCAGCAGCGAAGGGCAATAGAAGACTGCCAGCTGACAGCTTCCCAGAGAAGTGGTAGTCATGCCAGTCAGGTTCCTCAGGTGTATAATGAGGAGTGGACATGGATGGCTGGCATCTGCCAGGTCTTAGGCCCCTTTGAGGAGGCAACACATATGGTTAGCGGCGATGTGGACATCATCAGCGTCACCATCCCGCTGCTCTGTCTCATCCAAAAATCCTTAAAGAACTTAATATCAGAGGATTTAGGCATGTCACAGGAGACGGGGGAAGACAGTCAGTTGTTTGCCAGCCAGAGCACCCTCACATCAGTTTCACAGAGCGAATTACAGGAGGAGGTAGAGGAGGAGGAGACTCTAGGCCACACTGCAGGGGGCAATTTGATGACAGCAGTTCAGCGGGTATGGGCTGAGGAGGAGGAATTTGAGGTGGAGGTAGAGGAGGAGGAGGTGATGGATAGTCAGTCGATTGAGGAGAGGGAAGTGTTGCGCTGTGGGACTGTACCTCACATGGCTGACTTTATGTTAGGCTGCCTTTGTCGCGATCCTCGCGTGAAGACCATTCTGGCCACCAATGATTACTGGGTGTACACCCTCCTAGACTCACGGTGTAAGGACAATTTCCCCACTCTAATTCCTGTGGAGGAAAGGACTACAAGGGTCAATTCATACCACAAGGCCCTGGTGCAAAAAATGCTACAAGCCTTTCCATCTGACACCGCTAGCGACAGGGGACGGACTGCAGTGGGCCAAGTAATAGGGGAGAGGAGGGGAAAAGGCAGTGTGTCCAGCAAGGGCAGGGGTACACTGGGTCAGGCCTTTGCCAAGTTTTTGTCACCCCAGCCAGAGTGTACCTGTCCATAGGTTAGGCAGAGTAGGGCGGAACTGTACCGCAAGATGGTGAGGGAGTATGTTGCAGACCAGACCAGTGTCCTGAGCGATGACTCCACGCCATACAATTATTGGCTGTCCAAGCTGGACAAATGGCCTGAACTGGCGCAGTACGCCTTGGAGGTGCTGGCCTGCCCTGCCGCTAGGGTACTGTCGGAAAGGGTCTTTAGTGACCTGGGGGGATAATCACCGACAAACGGACCCGCCTGACGACTGACAGTGCCGAGAGACTGATGTTCATCAAGATGAACAAGTCGTGGATATCCCCACTTCTCTTCCCCACCGCAGGATAGCAGCTGAAGTCCATAAGAGCCCTTGTATCCTCCTCCTCTTCCTACTCCTCTGCCTCCTCCTCCTCTATCACAGTTGCTGACGACACAATTTTTAAGGAAGGCCAACAGGCTCTCTAAATTCAATATTTACGGAGGGCCAAAAGGCTCTCTAAACTCAAATTTTTGCGGAGGGCCAACATCCTCTCTAAACTCAATTTTTACCCAGGGCAAACAGCCTCTCTAACCAAAATTTTTAAGGAAGCCCAACAGCCTCTCTAGACACAATTTTTATGGAAGGTCAACAGGCTCTCTACACACAATTTGTACCGAGGACAAACAGACTCTCTACAAAAAATTTTTACAGAGGGCCAACAGGCTCTCTACACACAATAATGTTTTCAGAAGGCCAACAGGCTCTCTACACACAATCTTTACGTCGGGGCACAAAAGGTCTGTTGCTCACCTATTGTCTCTCTCCAAAAACTTCATCCTGAGGCCGTTTTAGTGGCTATTTAAAATTGTAGTTTTCCGGTGTTTCACCTACTGTCTCTATTCCAAAATTTCTGCCTGAGGTCCAAGTACTACTGGCTTTTGAAAAATTTCCTCCTCCTCTTCCGCTGCGCCTACTGTCTCTCCAAAAAAACTTCTGAGGCCCAACTATTGTGGTAATGGACTGATCCATGTCAGCATTGATCACTGGGTCAGTCCGCTACCAGTGTCCGCCACCTTACAGCAGCCATTCACATCCTGTCACCCAGCTTTCCCATGTATGCTGTAAAATCTAGAATCTAAAATCTAGAATCTAAAATCTAAATATAGAGTTGATCTAAACATAAGTGATAAATCCTGACACACATGACTATTAACTTCTATTAGATCGTAATCACCAAGCTTTCTTAAATTCCTGATCAACAAGTTGTCATTCAAAAATCTCAGAAAGTTGAGTGACAGCTTCTCAATGCTTGCAAGTGGTAATGTTTTCACTGTCTTGAAGTCTTGAATTCATACGCAACAGCGTATAGAGTAAATTTTACGTAGCAATAGCGTACGCTTTATCGGTTAAGGTCCTGTCGCTCCTTGCACTGTCTATGCCTGCTCCATGCATGCTGCCCCTGGTGTTCCCTATCCATTTCCGTGGTGTTTCCATCACTTTCAGAGGTTTTCAGGTGTTTAGGCAACCTTGTCTGCGAAGAACTTGGGTCCCCTGCAAAAATGCTCGTATCTCCCATTGACTTCAATAGGGTTCGTTATTCGGTACGAATATACAAACTTTTGGAAAAGTTTGTACCGAGTACCAAGCACACGAGCATTTTAATATTCACTCATCTCTAGTTATCAGTGATTGATAGCATTCTCTGTGTAAGTGTGTATACAGAGATAGCTGTCGGTCACTGATAGTTGTACACAAGGAGGTGTTATCAGTGATTGATAGCATTCTCTGTGTGCACATAGATACTGTAGATTGTTGTCAGTCACCAATAGTTGTACACAGGAGAATAAAATAAGAAAAAGAAGATATACATTTTTTTTCTCACAAAATTATATGTCAATTTGCTCAGCTCCTCCTGCTTTATAACATGATGCCTACAGACTGCACTGCATTTCATGGTGACAGATCTTCTTTAAGCCAGCCATATGTTAATTTCTCTATAAATAGATTTTATTAAGCAGCTGCAAGCCTACCATTAAAACATGAGGAAGTTATAGATCTTAAGGAGTACCTGTACTTCCATATGACTTTTGATATGTCATAGCAATATATCAAAAATTTTGATTGGTGGTGGTCTGAGTGCTGAGACTCCCACAGATCCGAAAACAAGGACAAATCACTCACATAGGGCATTGTCACTCCACACTGCTGAAGATGGGCTCAATAGAAAGTCTACGAGCCAGTCTTCAGTCTGTCTTCAGCAGCAAGGAGAGATAGCGCTCTGTGAGATCACTTCTTTATCCTTGTCCTGATAACTCCATATCAGCATGGCTTCATGAGGGATCGGTCATGTCAAACCAATTTAATCAGTTTCTATGAGGAGGTAAGTTCTAGACTTGACCGCGGCGACTCAATGGATGTCGTATATTTGGACTTCTCCAAAGCGTTTGACACGGTACCACATAAAAGGTTAGTATACAAAATGAGAATGCTTGGCCTGGGAGAAAATGTCTGTATGTGGGTAAGTAACTGGCTCAGTGATAGAAAACAGAGGGTGGTTATTAACGGTACATACTCAGATTGGGTCACTGTCACTAGTGGGGTACCACAGGGGTCTGTATTGGGTCCTATTCTCTTCAATATATTTATTAATGATCTTGTAGAAAGCTTGCACAGTAAAATATCAATTTTTGCAGATGACACTAAACTGTGTAAAGTAATTAACACAGAGGAGGACAGTGCACTGCTACAGCAGGATCTGGATAGACTAGAGGCTTGGGCAGAAAAGTGGTAGATGAGGTTTAACACTGACAAATGTAAGGTTATGCATATGGGAAGGAATAATGCAAGTCACCAGTACATACTAAATGGTAAAGCATTGGGTAACTCTGACATGGAAAAGGACCTAGGAATTTTAGTGAACAGCAAACTAAGCTGCAGAAACCAGTGTCAGACAGCTGCTGCCAAGGCCAATAAGATAATGTGTTGCATCAAAAGAGGCATAGATGCCCGTGATGAGAACATAGTCCTGCCACTTTACAAATCACTAGTCAGACCACATATGGAGTACTGTGTATAGTTCTGGGCTCCTGTGAACAAGGCAGACATAGCAGAGATGGAGAGGGTTCAGAGGAGGGCAACTAAAGTAAAAACTGGAATGGGTGGACTACAGTACCCAGAAAGATTATCAAAATTAGGGTTATTCACTTTAGAAAAAGGACGACTGAGGGGAGATCTAATAACTATGTATAAATATATCAGAGGTCAGTACAGAGATCTCTCCCATCATCTATTTATCCCGAGGACTGTGACTGTGACGAGGGGACATCCTCTGCGTCTGGAGGAAAGAAGGTTTGTACATAAACATAGAAGAGGATTCTTTACGGTAAGAGCAGTGAGACTATAGAACTCTCTGCCTGAGAAGGTGGTGATGGTAAGTTCACTAAGAGAGTTCAAGAAGGGCCTGGATGTATTTCTGGAGGGTAATAATATTACAGGTTATAGTTACTAGAGATGGGTCGTTGATCCAGGGAGTTATTCTGATTGCCTGACTGGAGTCGGGAAGGAATTTTTCCCCCTAAAGTGAGGAAAATTGTCTTCTACCTCACAGGGTTTTTTTGCCTTCCTCTGGATCAACTTGTAGGAAAACAGGCTGAACTGGATGGACAGATGTCTTTTTCGGCCTTACAAACTATGTTACTATGTTACTATCATTGGGGGTCTCAGCACCTAATCCATCACAGATTGGCACTGACATATCAAACATTGTATAATAATACAGATATACTTTACAATTCACTAAGTCTCATCATCTCTATATTCCTATTAGTCCACTTGACCAATAAACATGACATTACTGGTCTAGGAAGAGGCCACAGTGCTCACCAGAGCACAAAGGCCTCTTTGAGCAGCTGATCTGCAGGGTCCAACATCCTGAGGATAGGTCATAAGAATATCAGAATCTCTAAAAACCCCTTAAAATTTGTCAGAGGATTCTCCTACCGATTACTTCTTCTATATTGACTTTTAGCAAATCTGAACTTTTAACTGAAGTTTATGTGTCATTGATGACTAGTAGAGTGTTTGTGAAAGATCCGTTGTGCTTTATATTGACAGAGTGTTCAACAACACAGAGCTGTCCTTAACAAAGCCACAATGTGTGAAAGAGCTGTGCTCCAGATTCATACTCCCTTTAGAGGATTTTTACAGGGAAAATAATGAATGCTAGCCCTTGGGCCAGAAATCTGGCAAAAGCAGCACCAGCAAAATGCATAGTCCTGCCGCTTATTAACTTTCTTTAGTAAAATGTCCCTCTGGGTAGACAGTAGGTGTCCATTCACCAGGAAGGGAAGAGAAGGTCACCAAATGTTGGACCTCAATATACGCACAGCTTAATTAGTTGCTCTAAACGAATGAGTGGAAACTATAAAAATCCCCATGAAGTCAGTGTGGTTTTAAAACAAAAGTACAAATGGTCAATGTAAAAGGTCTGTACAAGCTTTGGGCAGAAATTTGTTTTATTAATATGGCTTTCAGTATCCATTGTGAGAAGTCTAAAAGCTCATGTTGTATACGGATCATGGACTACAGTTTTTTTTAAATAGGACTTCTTGAAGACACGGATAGAAGATTGATAGAAAATCAAATTACACAAAAAATTTCCATGCAATATGACACGTTTTATTGCTATATTTAAAAGCAGTTTCCGCTGGTCTTCCTCTACTTCTTGCCCTACAGGTGCCAGAGTCGTCTGCCTCTTCCCCCTGGCAGGCCTGCTTCCTGAAGGCAAAACTTCTTCCCTCTCCCTGTAGGGCATGTGTGCCTCTGGCGGCTCTTACAGAGTAAGCATGCTAACACCCTAATTCACACCAGCCTATGGCTGTCCATCCTTGGGCACTTTAGGCACCTTCCCCTAGGGTAGGTTGTGTTAGCAATAGGTTGTCTAGCTTACTAGTTCCCTGCATAGGTGTGCTGTATTCATTTCTCTGACCAACACATGTACCAACACCTGCCCGTTTACTATTCTGAACCTCTGCTGCCTGACCTGACGTGTGCCTGATCTTACTATTTACCCTTCACTGCCTGCGCTGACCTTGGACAGTCTACTGTATAACACATTATACCACTATCCCTTACTTCGGCCTGTCCTTGAGTATGATTTTGCTAGACCCCTCAGTGTTCAGCACCAGTGTCTCCAAACCCCATGGATCAACTGACAATTACATAGAGACTATTCCAGGATATAGCAGCCTGGTGGTTTCTCTGCAGTAAAATCTAGATCACTGTATAGAGCTAAATGGGTGAACACCGGGGGACTTTAAGAATTACAACCTTAGGAATAGCCCAAAGTCAAATTTGTAACATCCATAACATTAAGAATTTATAAAACTGTCGGAAAGCAGTGGGCTGTGTGGGCTTGTAGCTCCATTACCCACCTCAGCCAGTGATTGGCTCAGCAGCATTCCCAGACTTTTCCTGTAGGGACCAGGGCATGTGAGAATACAGCACCAGGGGATCAATGATTTGAGTATACACTAATCTGTTTGTTTTAACCACTGCATGGCCATCCAAAGTGCCTTTTGTACTGCAGTGCCACTTTACAGAGGCTGTAGAGACTGCTAACATTTCTTGTGATCACTATGCAGAAAGGGTACCATAATCCCAGATGAGCAGGGACATACACAAAGAGGTTTATGGGGTCAAAACCTTCATCTTGTATGACATTTCTGATACAGTACATCTTTTTGTTTTGGTTTTCCTCTGCCACCTGTTTAGGCAGTTCTGCTAGTGAAACGAAAACATTACATGACTTGTTCCACCAGCAGATGGCAGACAACACTACAAACAGCAGTCTGGTCCAAGGGGAGAGGGAGGGAGATTGAGAGATTTAGAGCTCCAGCATCTCCAAATCGCTGCTAGCTGAAGCTTGCTGTGTCTGGGACTGTGTTAGCTGCAGACCAGTCATAGTGCCTATGCTGACCCCATCCATTGCCAAACGTGGCTACAGTAGGCAAGTTATACATCAGAGCTTTTCTGTGGCTCAGTGATAGAAGGTTGCCAAGTGTGATGAATTACATTTTCTTTTACATCATTTAGATATGCATGAATATTACCTGGAGTTGAGATTTTACCCAGATGCACTATGAGAAGAAGGCAAGCCATCAAACGCAGTGTAATGCTCTAGGCAATTTTCTGATAGGAAACCTCAGGTTTTGGCATTCCAGTGGATGTTAATTTGACATGAACAGCCTACCCAAACATCACTTTAGACCAAGTACACCTCAATGATTTATCCTAATGGCAGTGGCCTCTTTCACCAAAACCGTGCCAAATGTTCAGGAATCATTTGAGGAACATGACAAAGAGGTCAAGGTGTTTAACAGAGAAGGAGAAAAGAAAGATTAATGCTCTATATATCACCTTCCAATCATGGAGTCTGTCGGCTGGCAGACAAGTTCAGATAATATGTTGCATCACTTTATGCACAGATACAGTATGTTCAAATTTTGCATATTTTCACACCAACCCAGCCTTTGTTTCTTGTATTTTGTATTACTTGTATTTTCTTAATTATCCCTCTATACCATATATTTCCTTATTTTATGCATTTATATAGCACTGCTATATTCTGCAGTGCTTTACAGACATTTGCATCAAACGGTCACAAATGGGGCTAACAATCTAAGTTTCCTATCAGTATGTCTTTGGAGTGTGGGAGGAAACTGGAGTATCTGGAGCAAACCCACACAAAGACAGGGAGAACATACAAACTCCATGCAGATGTTGTCCTTGGTCGGATTTGGACCTAGGAACTAGTGTTGATCGAGCACCAAAGTGCTCAGTGCTCTGGTGCTCAGGTAGAACACTTGGTGATGCTCGAGTGCTCTACAGAGCACCCGAGCACAATGGAAGTCAATGGTAGAACCAGAGCACTAAACCAGGCACCCCCTGCTCTGAAGAGGGGAGGGTGTCTGGTTCATAGGAAAAGGTCAGAAAATGATAAAAACACAACTGAAAGGGTGGTGAACAGCATGGGGAGGATGTCTGGATGCATCTTGGACTCCCAAGTCGCTGCAGGGAACGATGTTGTCTGAGTATTACGCCACTTTTATAGAATGACAATAATACGCCCAAAACCGAAGATAAAATCGATTTTAAAGGAAAATTACACTGAATGTCACAGGTATTTAGGACGTTCAAACGTTATACAGTAGATGTTGCGCAGGTAATATCAGCGTCACTAATTGCAGAAAAAATTACACTGAATGTCACAGGTATTTAGGATGTTCAAACGTTATACAGCAGATGTAGCGCAGGGAATGTCGCCTTGATTAGCGGCAGAAAAAAAAAAACACTGGATGTCACAGGTATTTAGGATGCACAAACGTTATACAGCATATGCAGCACAGATAATGTCACCTTGATTAGTGGCAAAAAAAAAATACACTGGATGTCAGGTATTTATTTAAGTACACAAACGTTATACAGCAGATGTTGCACAGGTAATGTCACCTTGATTAGCAGCAGAAAAAAAATACACTGAATATCAGGTATTTAGGATACACAAACGTTATACAGCAGACGCTGTGCAGGTGTTGTTAAGATCAGGCAAATTTGTGCAATTCTTGCCCCCCAATAAAAAATATATTGCAGTCAGATGAAACAATAGTCCTTAAAATGACTTTTGGGTCTTTTGAAACGAAAATCTAACCCTGCCTAACAAATTCCTATACCTACACTATCTGTCCCTCCTTGCAGCAGCTCTCCCTGTCTAAGACTGAGCCAAGTCACACATCACTGGGTGCTATATAGCACCCGACAACGCTTTCCCGGCCAGCCAATCATTGTAATGTCAGTAGCCAACATGGCTACGGCATTACAGTGAATGCCAGTACCTCCCCGCTCGCTGATTGGCTGCGTAGCCATGCTCGACCGAATATAGTGTTCGGCCGAGCATGCTCGCCCAACACTACTAGGAACCCAATTCTGCAAGGCACCAGTGCTAAATACTTAGCCACCATGCTGCCTCATCACAGTTATGATTGTTTGACCTCTTTTATAACCATTTATTTTTGCCAATTTAAGGATAGAACAGCAGTAACACTGTCAGGGAGACAAATAACTAGACCAAAAATTCCTCAACTCATGGACCTCGTCAAGTTTAGCATAGTAGATGACATTCAACTGTAGTTCTCATCATGAGTAATACCACATTATTGAAATATGTAGTAGGTCTGAAGAAGGGCTGTGTTGGAGAATCCAAGCTCAAGAAAACTCTGACTGCACTTAAAAGGACTATTCTGGTTTTAGAAAAAACTGTGAAACATTATAACATTCTTTAACCCCTTAATGACCGGGCCATTTTGCACCTTCGTGACCAGACCTATTTTTGAAAATCTGACATATATCACTCTATGTGGTAATAACTTTGGAACACTTTTACTTATCCAAGCCATTCTGAGAATGTTTTCTCGTGACACATTGTACTTCATGACAGTCATAAATTTGAGTCAATATATGTCACCTTTATTTATGAAAAAATCCCAACTTTACAAAAAATTTTGAAAAATTCACAATTTTCAAAGTTTCAATTTCTCTGCTTTTAAAATTGAAAGTGATATCTCATAAAATATTTATTATTTAACATTCCCCATATGTCTACTTTATGTTTGCAGCATTTTGTAAATGTCATTTTATTTTTTTGGGACGTTAGAAGGCTTAGAATTTTAGAGGCAATTCTTACATTTTTTAAGAAAATTTACAAAATCCACTTTTTAAGGACCAGTTCAGGTCTGAAGTCACTTTGTGGGGCTTACATAGTAGAACCCCCCATAAATTATCCCATTTTGGAAACTACACCCCTCAAGTTACTTAACACTGATTTTATAAGCTTTGTTAACCCTTTAGGTATTCCACAAGAATTAGAGGAAAATGGAGATGAAATTTCGAAATTTCACTTTTTTGGCAGATTTACCATTTTAGTCCATTTTTTCTTTAACACATCTAAGGTTAACAGCCAAACAAAACTCAAATATTTATTACCCTGATTCTGCGGTTTACAGAAACACCCCACTTGTGGTGGTAAACTGCTGTATGGGCGCATGGCGGGGCGCAGAAGGAAAGGAGCGCCGTATTGTTTTTTGAAGTCAGATTTTGCTGGACTGGTTTTTAGACACCATGTCCCATTTGAAGCCCCCCAGATGCAGCCTATAGTACAAACAATCAAAAAGTGACCCCATTTTGGAAACTACTGGATAAGATGACAGTTTTATTGGTACTATTTTGGGGTACATATGATTTTTAATCGCTCTATATTATTTTTTTGGGAGGCAAGGTAACCGAAGAATGGATGTTTTGGTACTGTATTTATTTTTTGTTTTTTATAATGTTCATCTGACAGGTTAGATCATGTGGTATTTTTATAGAGCAGGTTGTTATGGACGCGATGATATCAAATATGTCTACTTTCTTTGTTTGTTTGTTTTAGTTTTACATAATAAAGCAATGTGTATTGTGCAATGTGCAATTTTCTGAATGCCATATCTTTTTTATTTTTCTTCCGATTGTCTTGTGTAGGGGCTCATTTTTTGCAGGAAGAGTTGAAATTTTTATTGGTACCATTTTTGGGTAAATATGATTTTTTGATTATTCATTATTACACTTTTTGGGGCAAGGTGACCCAAAAATTGGGAATTTTGGCACAGCTTTTATTTATTCATTTTTACTGCGTTCACCTGAGGGGTTAGATCATGTGAGATTTTTGTAGAGCAGGTTGTTACGGACGTGGCGATACCCAACATGTGTACTTTTTTCAATTTATTTAAGGTTTACACAATAATATCATTTTTGAAAGAAAAAAAATTATGTTTTAGTGTCTCCATAGTCTGAGAGCTGTAGTTTTTTTATTTTTTAGGCGATTGTCTCAGGTAGGGGCTAATTTTTTGCGGGATGAGATGACGGTTAGATTGGTACTATTTTGGGAGCAATTTGCCTTTTTGATCGCTTGGTATTGCGCTTTTTGTGATGTAAGGTGACAAAAAATTGCTTTTTTTACATAGTTTTTATTTTATTTTTTTTACTGTGTTCATCTGAGGGGTTAGGCCATGTGAGATTTTTGTAGAGTAAGTTGTTACGGACGCGGCGATACCTAACATGTCTAGGGTATTTTATTATTTTATTTTATTTATTTTTACTCAGTTATAAATGTGCATATATGGAAAAAAAATGATTTTTTTTTACGTTTTTCATTTTTTTTTACACTTTTTTTTTTTTCTTCACTTTTTTGACTCAGACCCACTTGGTTCTTGAAGATCCAGTGGATATGATGTCTCTATAATACACTGTAGTACACTATATAGTGTACTGCAGTGTATTTTTACTTTACAGTAAGCCTGATCAGGCTCCTGCCTTTAGCAGGAACCTGGTCAGGCTTGATATACCATGGCAAGCCGGATGGCGTCCGGTTGCCATGGTAACCATCGGGACGCTGCCACAGCAGAGCAGCGTCCCGATGGGAGGGGGAGGAAGCTCCTTCCCTCTCTTCTGGCCACACCATCGGTGCGCTGCCAGTGCACCGCAGCGCCCGATGGGGGAGGGAGCTTCCTCCCTGTTAACCCCTTCCATGCCGTGGTCCCTACGGACCGTGGCATGGAAGGGGTTAAACGGCCGACATCACTGCCAGCAGCGATGTCGGCTGTTACATTAGATTGTCAGCTGTATGTTACAGCTGACAATCTAATACCGCTCGGTCATCCTGATATTGGGGGGGGATTGAAGGCGGGGGGGGGGGGGTTTGGATGTAACTTACATGCTGTGGGCGGGCGGGGAGGGCAGGGCAGGTCCCGCTCGGCCATCCTGAAGCATTAGAACATAGCAGTGCTGCGCTGCTGAACTCTGCGATTGGTCGGTCAAATCTGACTGACCAATCGCAGGGGTTCTAAGGCGGGGACCACTGTGATTGGTCCCTACCTGTACCCCAGCACTATTGCTGAGACTGTCGGCAGTCTATGACTGCCGTTGTCTCTATTCTGCTACCTTGTCTTTTGACAATGTGGCAGTTTAAAGCCATGAAGTAACTGTACGTCATGGTGCCTTAAGGCATTACTGACCATGACGTACAGTTACGTCATGGTGGCTTAAGGGGTTAATATTCTTTCTGTATTTTAGATTCCTCATAGTTTGCAAGATTTTTCCTGTCATTTAAAAGTAACCTTCAGCATTTACCTGCCTTGCCCATGTAATGGCACATAGATGCTCAGTTTCTCACAAGACACAACTCTGATAATTGTACTATACCTGCTTATAGGGGTTCATTCACATGAATGTATTTTGCAGTCTGCAAACCATGGATCCACAAAATACCAATACGATCTACGTGACATTAACATTTTTTGCAGACCCTTTCACTTCAAGGGGTCTGTGGTCTGCATTTGTGGCAAAGAATAGGACATGTAGATGCGGAAAAATAGAACATGAACTATTTTTGGATGCAAAATGTGGATCGAAGACCCATTGAAGTTAGTTTGTCCACACTAAAATACGTCACACGGACCACATGTTTTGTGGATCCACAGTTTACGGAACTGTCTGTGGTCACACATTGGTAAAGATGCCCAAAATGTATTAAGTAGTACGCCATACATTGAGTGCACCTTATTCCAGTCTATTTTGGTAAATTTGCCCCCATATTTTTTTTCCCTTTCTGTATAGCTATCATGTTGTACACTAAGCTCATGTCATTTTCAAGAGATCTGGCAAAATCCATGAGGCTGACCCCTAATAAATAGAAAGTATGAGACAGAAATTATGACCTTCTTCAGTCTCATTTAGCTCCAGGATTTTATATCAGGCCTGCCAATGAATATAATTTATTATGGAAACGCTATTGTTTTCATCATAATAGAGCTCTTTTTGCTTAAAACAGAGAAACATTGTTTTTTTATTGGGAAAGCAGACACCCACAATGCTGCACCCATGGGTCAAGCGCTGAACATATCTAATAAATTGATAACATCTTCATTGAAAGAATTTCCTTGATGTACTGGTGTTAGAATAGAGTGGAAGGAATACATTCACTACAAAGAGCCTCTTGTTAAAAGTCTTTGAGCTCAAAGTTGTATGTTTTTATTAGATTAGACTATGTGTAAGAGTCAGAGTTCTGGATTGTGTCTGACATCAAGAATTTTTTTCTTTGTGTCAAATGGTCATTTAGTAATTCAGAAGACTCCAATGCTGGCAACATGAAAGATGCAAAGGAGAAGAATAGAATAAAAAATGTTCTGGACTGTACACCAAAGGATCATGGATGGTAGCTATCAGGAATAATATTTGAATAGGAATTCTTACAGGGGTTGTTGAAGATAACTAAAAAAAATCTACTAATGCCCTAAAATGCTGTAATTGTTACCTCTGTAGCCCATAAGTAGACAGCAGAAATATGGTTCAGACTGACGGTGCCAGCATGCACACAGTGTTTAAATATTACAGTCAGAGACAATATGGTTGTAATATTTCATATTGTCAATGTACGCTCTCTCAGTAACAAGTGTTACATAGGTACTTACATTATTACATTTCGCCTGAAGCAGATTTTCAGAATTACCTTGTAGTTTGAGAAGAATTGTATTATTATATGATATCTCAATCTTTGTACATCACCTAGACCATGGATTCCAGTAAATGGCTGCCATTTACATTTTCCAACATTATTGTGTATGGCATGTTTTATTTTTAGTAATCAATAACTTCAGAATAGATCAAGCCAATGTTTTTTTCCTTTTCTTCGCCTTCTATAGTTCTGATGTTTTTTTTTTCAATTTCTTTGATGAACTCTTTGGTTAACCAATGACATTAGTCTAAGTGCACATTAGCGGTTTAGCTATTTGTGTCCTCTGTCCATTGGTTGTGCAATGAATGGAATTAAACAAAAAGTCATTAATCCCAAACGACAGCTAAAATGGGTAAAACACAATATGTTCCACTCTTGTCAAACAGTATATATAATATGTCTACATACACTAAATACACTTGCTACTAGGCACAAAAGGGAAAAGGTAATCAAGTGGTTCATAAGGATATTGTATCTAGGCTAATTTTTATCTGAATCGAGCATCTCCATGAAAAAAGAAGAATAAATGATAATAGCTTGAAGGACTAATCACCATTATTAATTGAGCAAAGTTATATGGGTTGGCCAGTATTCCAATATTACTGACCTACGTATCCTCAGAATAGGTTATCAATATAAGATCAGCGGAAGTCCGACTTCTGGCATCCAAGGCAATCAGCTATTTAAAAGTTCTGTAGAGCTAGTGTTAACACTATGTCCTCTTCAATGTTTACCTGCATGCAGTCTACTTTGTAGTGGCGGCTTATTATAATTACAACTTCCCCTTTCATTCAAGTGAATGGGACAAACAGCTGTAATTACTCTGCACCTCCACTACAAAGTAAAAGGCATACAGGTCAATGTTGAAGAGGATGCAGAACTAGCACAAGCGTTGATCGGCTGGGGTGGGGGAGGGGTGAAGTGTGTGATTGTGTTAGTAGCCAATCAATATAATGAAACTGGACAGCTCCTTTAAAATTGAACTATTAACTTTTGTGTAATGGCATCATCATCCCATGTGATGGAGGAAAGATGACATATATAACTGTAGTACTGACACATTTGAGTATATTAGAAGAAGAATAACATAACACAGCCAATCTTTGACTCATAGGGTAGCCAATGTACTACAAATGGCAAAGAAATAGAAGAATCTGCAGTGTCAATGGAGGGCTGCTTTATTCTTTAGTACCCACCTTTCTTTCCATGAGCTTATTAATTTATGGAACAAAGTAAATCACAGTGACGTGCTGGAAAATATGATAGCATCTTAGCTTCTATTATAAACTATGCCCCCCATTGATTTATAATAGAGTTTGCTGGGCACCCATCAACATTTTCGGCACTTTTTTGGTAAGAATAGTATCACATGTGATTTTCTCTTTTTAATGAAGTTGCAATCCAGCATAAAGAAAAACAGAATTTATACTTACCTTGTCCATCCCCTGACATGCTGATGGTGTCAGGGTCCCCAATGCTCTCCACTTCCATGTCTGTGAATGCCACTCAGCCAATCACTGACTGAAGTGATGTAATTGACTGAGCGTCAATTCAAGAAATGTGAACCCATTTGCATAGACACATAGCTGCGGTTCAGCTTTTTTTTTTTTATCTGAAGCTCCGTTCCCTAGTTATGATACTTTTTCTTAATATACAAAATAAGCCTTTGGTGCATTTTGGGCATCACCATTGCTTTTGTTTCGTCCAAGCTCAACTCATTTCTTTGACAAGCTCTGCTGTGCCACTGCCTAGTCCTGTCAATCCAAGCAGCGAGGGAGGGTTGTCTGATTTGTGTATTGAGAAAAAAGTAGAAATCAGGAAGGGAGTCTCAGATCAATAAAACCAAATTCCACTGCCTCAGTACCTCAATACGTTTATGCCTCATTATTTTTTTTTAAAGTGCAGAAATTGCTAATGAAGGCTCCAAACAGAGCCTCAAATGCAGAAATATACATAACCTATTGTAATCTGAATGTATTTTAAATGTGTTATCTAGAAATGCCCTGAATTTCTATCTGATTGGACTCCTCGGGTATGTACAATGCTCCAGATAAAGATGGATCTGTCTTCAAGATGTGTGGCAATTATCCAGCTGCTGTTTCCTATATAACACATAAAGCTGGAGGAATTAAAGAATTCATCTTGTAGGGGCTGCTGATTGCTTCCAGTTATCACTGTGTCTCTTAGGTACATATGCCCAACTAAGGCTGACAACTGGATGGGGGGGGGAGATTTTGAGCATGAGGTGGGTTGTATAGTCATTACGGATGAGTGAATCAACTTCAATTGCTTCATTCGAAGTCGATTTGCATAAAACTTCATTAGAATACTGTATGGAGTGAGCGTTCTGTACAGTATTAGAATGTATTGGCTCAGATGAGCCGAAGTTATTACTCCGCAAAGTCTCGCAAGACTTCGGGTAATAACTTTGTAAATTAATTTCTACTGTAAAAAACCTTTGTACCGAACTTGGGTTTGGTGTTATAACTTTGGCTCATCAGAGCCAATACATTCTAATATTGTATGGCGCGCTCGTTCCGTACAGTATTCTAACAAAGTTTTATGCTAATCGACTTCTAATGAAGCATCAGAAGTCAATTCACTCATCCCTAAAAGTCATAAGTGCATATCCTTGCTGTAATGGAAGAGCATGTGTGTTCTGATGATCCTTCTCCCCAGCTGTTGAGGATTTCCTGTATCATTGACTGCATTGTTATACATTGGAGAATTTACAATACAAAGTTTTGGGTTGCTTATGACCACACTGCTTGATTATGATATTGCCATTGTATGGTGTGGTTGACATTTGACGTATTGGTTATGTGGACTTATGCCACTATATGGCTAATATATCCACACTATGTGGCTAATGACATTTCTATTGCTTACGCCGACCAATTACCAATTAAGGCTGTAGCTGCGGTCTATTAGAGGACAGCTGGTATCTCCAGAACTGTCATGTTTGGGAGACACTTTGAGGAAAATTAGATTTCCACCTGGGCAAAAGTTACATTCTATATTTTTTTTCCGTGAAACTGTATACAAAATTAAGCATATATACAGTAGTAGGAGTCATTTAAATGTTTAAAGGGCTACAATTCCTTTAAAGCTCAAAGGAAAGACTGCCAAATGAGTGTAACCTATCCAAAAATTAAATATTAATTAAATAAATATTACTCATCTTGCCAATTCCACGCTGCTGCTTTTCCAAGTCTGTTCTAATGCCTGTTGCTCTCCGTTTCTTTGTCCTGGCTTGACTCACAGGAAATGGCTGGAACTGCCTACTTGGCCAATCACTGGTGCAACCATGACCCAACTAAGCCAAAGAAGAGTAGTTTCTATACATAAGTGGAGAACAGTGAGGACCAAAGCAACATCGGAACATCAGCAGTGAGTGATTGGTGAAGTGAGTAATGATCATTTTTATTTTTAACTCTTCCGGGCCCTTTTTTGAAAAAGAAAATAAATCTACCCCTGAAACACCAATTTAATATTCTTTCTTTGTGCAGTATATATGATCAATACGAAAGTATCACTTAACAGGGTTATCCCATGATTGATGTAAAAATTGAAAATTAGACATCATATAGTACATGACAATTTCTTTCTACTAAAGCTAGGACCAGCCCTGTACCTCACATGGATCCAGAGATCTCCACATTCATTGCTCCAATTTCAAGGCTGGCAGTTGTGGGCCTGTGTCCTTTAATAGTAGATACAGCTGGTGGAAGTTGAAGATTGAAACTGAACATGTGCGACCTTTTCAGTGAGGTGGATGGAGAAATAATGAAAGGGACAAACAGTCGGTGAAGCTATACAGATACATTTTATTGAATAGCTTTACACTGAATTTTTAATTACATGCAAAAGAAAAATATTCAGATCCAGGGTCTGGTTTGAAAAATGTAAAACAAAACTTGTGGCACAATCCCTTTAAATTCAGTAAAATATTGGCCAAGGTTTACTAATGTTTCTGCTCAAAAAATCAGTCTAAAAGTGTTGTAAATTAGTGCCATTTGTCGCATCTAGGGTTTCTACTCTTTTTCCGACAAGGGGATGGGACTTTGTAAAAATAGTATGGAAAGCAAAAGGGGCAGGATCTAATATGCTCCATACCATGTAAAAATTAAGCCACAATTCTGTTGTAAAAATCTGTCTTAAGCCAACCAATAATTGGTATAAAGTCAGAGAACAGTGTCTATCCCTGCACCACATTTATCATCATCCAGCCTGAGCCACTGTGATAAATCTGGTGCCAGGTCTAGAAAGTCAGTCTATCCTACACTATCTTTAGGACTAGTAAATCTGGACCTTTGTTGGCCCTTCTTGCAAACTGGATTTCGAAATGCACAGGTAAAAACAGGTAAAAAGATTGCTGAAAACTTCAGAAGGTTGAATTCAGATCCTTATAATAATGTCAGACATTATTCTTTTTCTGCCTAATTTAATCTGGTTTTTGAGAGCCCAGACATTGAAGATGGTGCAGGATCTGAAAATATTGCAGTTATCAAAAATATTGAATTGTTTTCAGTTTTCTTCAATACACAGGGGTACATTTATTAAGGGCAGGGCCGGCCTTAGGGGTGTGCGACCTGTGCGGTTGCACAGGGCGCTTCACTCCCGGCCAGTTAAGGGGGCGCCCTGCCAGAGCGCCCCCTTAATGGCCCGGCCGTGCCCTGCAAGTGCGGCGGTGGGGCAGAGGGAGATGAGCGCTTCCATTGTGGAAGCGCTCATCTCCATAGTCTGCCTTTGGAGATGCGGGGCAGGGGAGGGAGAGGCGTCTCCCCTGCCCGTTCCTCTGATAGGCTGCAGGCCCTAGGCCTGCAGCCTATCAGAGGCCAGCTCAGGCGACGCGATGACGTCATCGCGCCGCCCGAGCCGTACAGCGCTGGACACAGGCCGGAAGAGGCCTGCATCGCATCGCTGCTGGAGGTAAGTAAGTGTTTATTTTTTTTTATGGGGGCATTATTATTGGCACATGGGGGGCACTGGGGACATTTTTACTGGCACAAGGGGCACTGGGGCATTTTTACTGGCACAAGGGGCACTGGGGGCATTTTTACTGGCACATGGGGGTACTGGGGGCATTTTTACTGGCACAAGGGGGCACTGGGGGCATTTTTACTGGCACATGGGGGTATTGTGGGCATTGTTACTGGCACATGGGGGCATTTTACTGGCACTGGGGGCATTTTTACTGGAACAAGGGGGCACTGGGGGCATTTTTATTGGCACATGGGGGCATTTTACTGGCACATGGGGCACTGGGGCATTTTACTGGCACTGGGGGCATTTTTACTGGCACAAGGGGGCACTGGGGGCATTTTTACTGGCACAAGGGGGCACTGGGGGCATTTTTACTGGCACATGGGGGCACTGGGGGCATTTTACTGGCACAAGGGGGCACTGGGGGCATTTTTACTGGCACAAGGGGGCACTGGGGGCATTTTACTGGCACATGGGGGCACTGGGGGCATTTTACTGGCACTGGGGGTATTTTTACTGGCACAAGGGGGCACTGGGGGCATTTTTATTGGCACATGGGAGCATTTTACTGGCACATGGGGGCACTGGGGGCATTTTTACTGGCACTGGGGGCATTTTTACTGGCACTGGGGGCATTTTTACTGGCACATGGGGGCACTGGGGCATTTCTTACTGGCACATGGGGGCATTTTACTGGCACTGGGGGCACTGGGGGCATTTTTATTGGCACATGGGAGCATTTTACTGGCACTGGGGGCATTTTTACTGGCAAATGGGGCACATGGGGGCATTTTACTGGCACATGGGGGCACTGGGGGCATTTTACTGGCACTGAGGGCATTTTTACTGGCACAAGGGGCACTGGGGGCATTTTTACTGGCACATAGTGGCATTTTACTGGCACATGGGGGTATTGTGGGCAATTTTACTGGCACATGGGGGCACTGGGGGCATTTTTACTGGCACTGGGGGCATTTTACTGGCACTGGGGGCATTTTTATTGGCACATGGGAGCATTTTACTGGCACATGGGGGCACTGGGGCATTTCTTACTGGCACATGGGGGCACTGAGGCATTTCTTACTGGCACATAATTTGGGGGGCATCTATGGGGGTGGGACACTTTTTACTGGCACATGATTTTGGGGGGGAATCAATGGGGGGCACTTCTTACTGGCACATTGGAAGCATTATTACTTCTGGGGCACAGTGGGGACATTAGTACTGTTGGGGGCACTATTACTAACAAGTGCACTCTGGCAGAGAATTATTAGTTGGGACTTTGGGGTCACTATTACTGTGGGGGCACCCTGGCACAGTATCAGCGCAGTTATTTCTGGGGGGCGTTATGTTTACTATATTACTGGGCGCACTATTACGGAACACTATTTGCTGGGCGCAGTTATTTTTTAGGACACTGTGTAAACTAAGATTTTTTTTCTGTCTAACTGCAGAGATGAGAAATGGCTGAAAAATGGCGTCTGGTCTGAAAGGAGAAGATGAGGAAAGAGAAGATCTACATGAGAGGAGACGTCAATGGATGTAAGAGGTATGTGGCGCTGTATTAGGCTACATTTCAATATAGAAAGCTATAAATACAGTGCAGAGATATATAGTGTGATATAGGACAGTATAGAGAGCTATAAATACATATATATATATACTGTCCTACTCTACCTACCTATATCACTCTATATATCTCTACACTCTATTTATAGCTCTATACTGTATGACGTTAGTACTGTCACTCGGGGGGGGGGCGCCGAGAGATAGTTTCGCACAGGGCGCCATCTACCCTAAGGCCGGCCCTGATTAAGGGTATGGGTATGTGAAGACCATTGCCATTTCCAATTCTGGTTTGTATGATACTATTTATTGATCACACTAATACTATATCCCATTCTACATACATATTTATTATGTTACATGTAATGCTTTTATGGTGGCACTTTTATTGTGGTAAGTTGGTCTGTCGGTTACCGTTTTTGTATTTTAATTGATGCATTTTTACTTTCTATACTTTTGGCACTGTACATTTTTATATGGTATTGGAGGAGCTGATCTATGTGTATCACCTACCTACCTTTAAAATTTTCTTGACATAGCCCTAGTAAGAATTGGTTTGTTGACTAGAAAGAAAACTTCCTGAACTTCCTCACGATCTGCTACCCATAATGTGCCATTACTTCACCTTATACATTGCTTCACAATGACTATCCTGATAGTTGTGCAGAGCACATACACGTCCACTGAGTAACCATGGCTAGCTGCTATATTAACATGCATGCCATGAAATGTGACTGTCTTGGTTTGTCTGTCAAGGTTTGCTCTTGGAGTGTGATTTAATGTGGCAGTTATGAAACCTGCTCAGGCTGGGTTCGATTAGCATAATAATGAAGCTTATGCAGCATTTTCCTTGCTCTCAAAGGATATACCAAGCGCTTCAGCTGCTTCTTCAACAAGTACCACTTCACAATGAACAGAAAAACACTTTTGTTTGAAATTGAGGCACAAATGGGAGGAGAAATTGGCTTTTTGCTGCCTGCTAATGTGACTGTGCTAGCTTTGGTGACAATGGAGAATAATGTCAGCAGAACAGACTTAACATCCTTTACACCCGTGTAGAATGGAGAGTTCAGAAGATACATTCCACCACTGGTATTAACCTAACCGAGCCCTGAGAAGATAATGAATTCACAGCTCTGAGGTGCTTCACTGAGACATAATGGATTATGCTGTACAAGTAACAGTATCATTAGCATCTTTCTACCAGGTGTTAATATTCGCCAGTAAATCGTCATTAGTCAAATCACTTTACAGAGAAATGCAAAAGGATCCCCAAGACAGGATCAACAAGCCTTAACCTAATATCGTTATTAATTAGAACATCACTGGATATATTTTTGCATGAGAAAGTATGAAATAGCTTGCAACCATATTTTAAAAAGGGTTCTTCAACCAATTCGCAATTCCAGAGATAAATGAATCTTAATTATGAAAGGAAAATATGATGTTCAGAGCAAATGTATGTGTTCTGAAAACTCCAAATACAGTTGACTAAGGTTCATGTAGGTCAGAAATGCTTGGTAGCTACACTTGGCCGGCCACTTCTCTTCAGTGCATGCAATTGCTCCTCTGTTCATACTTAAATTAGTTCTGAATTTTTACTTATTTATTTGTTTTTTATTTATTTTTTTGTTTATCTCATCTCGCCCACAGTGGTGAGTCTTATAAGAATTGCATTGTGATAAATATATTTAACCTTAACAGGTGGGCACTTCTGGTACATTGAGCAAGTGATGATAGCCCAGTTTCAACCTACAATGTACATGGGTTGCACCTGTGCAGTCAGGCAGCCTTGGGTGCAGACAGTTCACAGTGTCCAAGGCTTCCTGACTGTGCAGGCACAACTCTCGTACATGATAGGTTGAAACTTGGCTAGGACGAGATGTCCTATGTATGGCACGTGATCCCGGAAGTGCCTGCATCATAATTGGACCAGGGAACACAGCACTTGCCGGTAAGGTAAAATAATTCATCGTAATGCAGTTCTTGTACGATTTGTATGTGGACGAGATGAGAAAAAAAAAACAGCTAACCCCTTTAATCCAGTTCAAACATCAACAACTCCTTTCAAAATGAAGCTCCTGGGACTGATTCTGCCCCTGATACACCCAGCAAAATCAGCTGTTGTTAGGAGCAGGATCAGTCCCATTAGAAACCTCCATCAGGCATTTTCACGGCACTGGCCTCTGCAGGTGAAATGTGGTATCACATGGTGGTCACTGAGATGAATCCCTGTAATACAAAGAGTCTACCAAAATGGAAGGTGCTTGTACAAAGCGTCTTTCATTGTAGGTAACAGAGGGTGGCTTGAGAGTGGAGGTCCATATGCTTTTATAGGACAACCCCTTTAATCAAGACCATAAAACCCACAATATACTGCTACTAAATGAAACTGCATCCACTCCACTATAAACACTGGCAAATATAAAATATAATTATTTTATAGAGTTTTATTATGTAAAGAGTGAGGTCGTATTTATAGTTTTTTGTATTCTGCCACAAACACTTTCCATATGTTGTATTGGATCATCTGCACATTATAAGTGTAGATCCCCTGCATGAGACCATCTTCTATGAGCTAGAGCAGAGATCCACTGTAAGAACATTTATTTATCATTTACTTATTTTACTCACTTATATAGCTGTGACATATTTTGTTGTCTCCAATGTAGCTCACAGTTCCTAGCACAGGGATGGACAACCTGAGGCTCTCCAGCTGTTGTAACACTACAACTTCCACCATGCCCTGCTGTAGGCTGATAGCTGTAGGCAGTCTGGGCATGCTGGGAGTTGTAGTTTTGCAACAGCTGGAGAGCTGCAGGTTGGCCATCCCTGCTCTAGTATGTTTTTGGAGTGTGGGAGGAAACTGGAATACCTGGAGGGAACCCACAAAAACACAGGGAGAACACACAAATTATATGCTGATGTTGCTCTTGATCAGATTTGAACAGAACGCCTGCACTGCAAGGCACCAGTGCTCAGGACCACATTTGGCAACCTGCCACTGAAGGGGTGGCAGTTTGTGGGGGGGGGGCATTTCAAATTGCTGCCCCTTCAGAGGCATGGAAGTTTGCAGCAAGGCACAGTAAAATAGTGCAAGAGGTAACTGTAACCTCTTATGCTGGGTCTCAGGCAACATGATCACATAGCCATGAACACCTGCATCTTGACCCAGGCTTTCATTATCATGTGATTGTGCCACCTGAGACCCCAGCGCAGGAGATCACCGTGATGCCACAGCGACTGCCTGCAATGGGACACAGCAACTCAGACCAAAGGCTGGAAGAGGCATGTAGCCTGCATTTCTGATGGTGGTGGGGAAAAGGAATCTAGTGCCTTTTTTAATTTAATTTTTTAATATACGTCACCAATATAGGAGGCACTATTAGGGGATATTACAGAGTAGTAAATTATAATACAGGGGGCACTTGAGGCAGCAATACCGATGGGCATTATAAAACAGGGGACACCACAGGGGCATTATAATACAAGGGGCACAATGGGGGACACTATAGCACTACAGGGGGCATTGTAATACAGGAAACACTACAGAAGACATTATAATACAGGTCAAACGGCTACAGAGGGTATTATAATACAGGCTGCACTACAGGAAGCACTACAGATGGGCATTATAATACAGGGGACACCACAGGGGAATTATAACACAAGGGGCACAATGGGGGACACTATAGCACTACTGGGGGCATTGTAATACAGGCAACACTACAGAATTCATTATAATACAAGTCAAACGGCTACAGGGGGTATTATAATATAGAGGTCACTACAGCATTACAAGGGGCTCTACAGCACCACAGGGAGCACTACTAAAGGGCCTTATAATACAGGCAGCACTACAAGGGGGCATTATAATACAAGGGGCACTACAAGGGGCATTATAATACAGGGTATGCTATGGGGGTAAGCACAAGATAAACTTGGTGATATATTAGACTGCCCTTTAATAATTCCATGTATAAACTAACAGATTAACTGGGATTGTGGCAGACGTTAAGCAAGATAAATGCAAAAATTTATTAGATCACCCTTTACTACTGAGGTGCAATTTTATGTATAAATAACCGATTAACTGCAAATGTGCCAGCAGTTCTACAAGATGCACACAGGGATTACACTCAACCTGCACTGTCCCTGTAATCTCCCTGTGCTTTCTCTATACTCTCCCTACAGTGTCTAAAAACTCTCCCTACAATCTCTCTCCAATGTCCCTTCACTCTCCCTATCCAATAGTCTTCAATAAATAGCTTTGTGAAACACTGTCCACATGAGCGCTTGTAATTTTTTTCCCTCAGCTCAGAGTGAAATTGCAGAGACCGCAGAGGATGAGGATTTTATACAGCCGAGACATCACTGGGGTTTGGATGGCTGCATGGCATTATGGGTCATATCACATTCCCAGGCTTCTTACTTTCACTTTGCAACATGTGCAGCAGCCATTTTAGAAAAAAAAAAACAAAGTGCAAGGAAATTCGGATTTGTGGTGAATCAAATTTTTCCTAAACTTCGGAACCAATTCCACTTCAGATGCTTCCATTCGCTCAACACTATTATTGAGGATAGGCCATCAATAATGAAATCCTGTACTACCCCTTTAAGTAAAATTACCTAAAGTCTAGCATTATCTATGTGCCATTTTTTGTGCTCTATATTAATTTTTAGTAAGAGACCTGCATGTGATTTTATTTAGGTTGGTTAATTCTCCATTTCTGTCCAAATAGGCACCCAAGACATTTTTGTGGAAAATATTAAAAGGATTGCCTATACAGGGATTGCCCTGGTAATTCTACTTCTTATCTGGTGTAGATAGGTAATGATTGAATGTTTAATTTAGAACACAGATTTTAACTGTTCCTCAGTGTATTCATCTATTATCAAATTTACTGCTCTGCAATCCGATGCCCATTTCACAAAGTCCGCTGGGTTAAGTTGCAAACTCTACAAAGTTTTAATGGTCTTTGAACCTATCTGTATCTACTCACATGAAATAAAGCTCTTTCTGACCTTGCCAAAATGAAGTGCTACCAGCATCTAAAGCTTACTAAGAACGGGTGAGTCATATAGGGACCGTCGTTTAATGTAAAACAAAAGACGATTGTTAACATATTTCCTTCCTAAAGAGAATGTAAAGCTCAAAAGAGATTTAAAGGTATAAGATAAAAACTAACTCACACCATATGCTCCAGTATACCCACTTTGCCCTGGTTTTCAACAGACTGTTATAGAAAGATTGGTGAGTTTAATATGGTTTAAGGTTACATTGCAAACTTTGGGCAAACGGTAAAATGCTCTTGTGTATAATGGTGACTTTCAGGTCATCGATGGAGAGCATTTTATGCTCTCTGAATTTAACAGTTTAATGAAAGTGGCAAAGTGGAGAAGTGTACGATACAATCAAAATGTGTCATGCACTACTGTATGAATGTCAGGCTATTTAGGAATCTTGTGACCCTTCACATAGGTTAACGCATTCTATTACTAGCTAATAATGGCCAAAATATTAGTCATTAGTATTGTCTTATTATATGCTGTTCCCACCAATAACCTTTGTGGCATATCTACCGTATAAGGACAAGGCCCCCACCAATCAGTAGAATAAGATGTCCATAGATGTAATGATTATGATGAAGAGGAGTCCATTTGAATAAATAAATGGAATATTTACTGAGAATCACTTGCCTTGAGGTAGATGTACAGATTATTGCAATGCATAGGAGTAGTTGTAATCCATTTAAAGGACATCACAAATTAGTTGCATCTGTAATCCTAATAACAGGCTCTTGGTGAGGTATTGATTCTGGTCACACTCAGGCTATTGTAACTTCTAGTTGACTGTCTATCTTCTAGGTGTGGAGCAAACATCAATAAACTTCTCTGTTTCACATGGCCAATAGATATGTCTTGCCTTCCAGGCTTACTCACAATTTCCAATAATATGTCTACGCTGTCCATAGAGGAATGCGGCTTTGCGTACAGCTTGTATTTCACTGTAGACTGTGAACAGGTACCATAGGCTCCTGACTCCTGTCTCACATTGGGTGCTAATGGAGTCTATAGGCTGAGGTAACATTTTCATCTCCTTATATTCCTCAACACTCTGGATTTCTGTTATTTCTCTCTTGAGGCCTACCCTTGGTCTGTGCACAACTCATAGGGGTAGCTTTTTGTCAGCTTACTTGGCTTCTCCAGGTTTTAGAGATTCCAGCCTTAGCTTCAGCTGAGGAGACTGATTTTTGTGTCTGACTTGGGATTAGCTTCCCTTAGCTGCAGACTAAACTTCCACTGACTTTACTTGACTGCACTGAGTTGCTCTCAACTGCCAACTACTTAACTACTTACTGCCTTGCACTTTCTGTAATCTGTATATATATATATATATATATATATATATATATATATATACTAGCTGAAGGACCCGGCTTCGCCCGGGTATATTTAATTTATTTATTTTACTGTTTGTGTGTGTGTGTCGTTAAAAGATATCGAGAGTGCCCTCTACAGTGCCTGCCCCTTTAACAGTGACCTCTACAGCAGCCTGCCCCTTTAACAGTGACCTCTACAGCGGCCCGCCCCTTCAACAGTGACCTCTACAGCAGCCTGCCCCTTTAACAGTGACCTCTACAGCTGCCCACCCCTTTAACAGTGACCTCTACAGAAGACCGCCCCTTTAACTGTGACCTCCACAGCAGCTAGAGTGGCCACTGTCTTCACCCCAGAAAGCCAGACCTCACCGGCCATTCCCCCAAACGTGAAACAGCGCCCCCAGTTCCCAAGAAGACACATCACTAAACATGAGGCCACGCCCCCCCTGGCTCCGTGAAGACATGGAGGAAAAGCTGTCTGAGTGTGAGCTACTGAAAGGGTGGACATCCCTGTGTCTGTCCAGACACTGTGTCGGACGGAGAACAGGTAGCCAGAAAACTGGACTGTCCAGCCTAAAGCCGGACATCTGGCCACCCTAACATCAGCCTGCCCCTAGGGTGGCCAGAGGTCTTGTTTTAGGCTGGACGGTCTGGCTTTCAGACTCCCTGTCCTGGGCCTGGATGGACACAGCAGCAGCCCTCTCAGCAGCAGCACTGTGCAGTCTGAGCAATGAGCTGCAGGGAGAAAGTCACCCTCCCCCCACCCCTGCAGCTGACAGAAGGTGATTTTTACCAAATTTTTTTTTATCCCGGTCAAATGCAGCATGGAAGGGGCGTGGCCTGACTGAGTCAGGGGCATGACTTAGTGGAATCTGGGGGTGGTGCTTTTAAGTCCTTCTTTTGACGGTGGCCGGAATTACAGGTTGATGCCATAGTAATTTAGGAGGAAGGTGGGTAGCAGTGGAAGAAAACATCTTTTATTACTACTGAACAGTAAATATGTAAAATTTTCATTATATGAGGTAATGATTGATGATGAGTTAGTCTAAAACATAAGTTATAGTTATGGTAACCGGGAATACCCATTTACCATTGTCATCCACAGTGCTCTGCCTCTTTAATGCAGACCTAAAGCTGTGAACTGGCTAGGTTGTCATAGAAACCTGATGTGTGCCTGTGAGCTTCTATTGGCTGATAAGGGTCATGTGACCAGGCTACTATTGGCTAATGCATTTTTTGGGAATATCTCAGGAACGGTATGTCCTGGAGAGTTGAAAACTGTTCTAAAACCTTCCCGGACACCTGATGTACATGTGTGCCAAATTTTGTGATTGTAGCTGCAGTGGTGCGGATTCCTTTAGCGGACATACACACACACATACACTGAGCTTTATATATATATATATATATATATATATATATATATATATATATAATCTATATCTCTTAATATTATAAAAATGAGTTTCTGTCTGTCTGTCTGTTCTCTATGCGCGACCAAAATACTGGAAATTTGGCACACAGGTACATCAGGTGTCTGGTAAGGTTTTAGACCAGGTCTCAGCTCAGGGAGGGCAGGTTTCCATAACAACACTGCCAGGTAATTAGCAGCCAGCTGAGGAGCTCAGGTAACAACACAGCCATTTCTATTCACTGCTTTAAAGGGGCAGAGCGCTATGAATGACACTGTTAATGGGGTATTCAAGTTACCATAAATATAACTTATGTTTTAGACAAATTTTAGACTAAGATCGTTCAGTAGTAATAAAAGATGTTTTCTTTCACTGCTACCCATTGCGTGTCCTCATAAATTACCATGGCATCGACCTGTAACTTAGGCCACCCTCAAAAGAAAGACTTAAAACCCCCGCCCCAGGTCTTGCTAAGGCACGCCCCCGACTCAGTCAGGCCACGCCCTCTCCGACTCCGCAGCCAACAGGGATTTAAAAAATAAAGGTAAAAATCAACTTCTGTCAGCTGCAGGGGTGGGAGGGAGAATGACTTTCTTTCTGCAATAACACACAAAAACATTAAATGAAATAGATTAAATACACCCTTGCGAATCGATGTTTTCTTCCACTGCTACCCATTGCGTGTCCTCATAAATTATCATGGCATCGACCTGTAATTCAGGTCACCCTCAAAAGAAGGGCTTAAAACCCCCACCCCAGGTCTTGCTAAGTCACACCCCCAACTCATCAGGCCACGCCTCCTACCACTCCACAGCCAACGAGGATTGAAAAATTGAAGGTAAAAATAAACTTCTGTCAGCCACAGGGGTGGGAGGGAGGATGACTTTTTCTCTGCAATGACGCACACAAACATTAAATGAAATAGATTAAATATATCCGTGCGAAGCAATGTTTTCTTCCACTGCTACCCACTGTGTTTCCTCATAAATTACCATGGCATCGACCTGTAATTAAGGCCACCCTGAAAAGAAGGACCCCCCTTCCCCCAAGGTCCCGCTAAAGCAGACCCCTGACAGGTCACGCCCCCTCCCACTCCACAGCCAATAGGGATTGAAAAAATGAAGGTAAAAATCAACTTCTGTCAGCTACACTGACTTTCTCTCTGCAACGAGACACAGAAACATTAAATGAAATAGGTTAAATATACCCGTGCGAAGCCGGGTCCTTCTGCTAGTATATATATATATATATATATATATATATACAGGGCCCCACTACTATTACAGAGTGGGACAATGCATGCATGGAATTACTGTGCCTCAGTATCAAAGGGTGGTCTAATATATCACCATTTGCATCTTGCTGAACACAATCCCCGTTAATCTATTAGTTTATACATAGAATTACTGTGTCTCAGTATTAAAGGGAGGCCCAATATATAGTTTTGTTTATCTTGTTCAACTGCCTCGATATTCATAGTTAATCTGTTACATTACTGATGCATTTACTGTACACTATAGCAAACAGACAGTTGCCTGGGCCCTCCAAAGAAATGGGCAGTGGCAAAAATGTTGCTGTAGCTGGCACAAATAGCGGGAGAAGAAGGAGTGGTGGTAGCAGCAACAGGCCACTGTCATCCAGTGGTTGTGTTTTGACCAACAATCCAGCTGTACTGGAATGATTGACTTGCTCTTCAACATCATCTCAAGTGACAACAGATACAGACAGCCAGGAATCATTGGGTTCCTCTGACACCATGCTTAGTTGCCATGGCCCAGGAGCTACCTCTGTGCTCTCACCTGTCCTGAACCTGCCTCTTGCTTTTGCTGCTCCTTATGTTAGCCAAATAATGGTAGCTGCTGGGTCTGCTCCACTTTTCAGCAAGGATGAGCTTTATGAGGACAGTCTACAGTTACATTCCAGCACAGACTTGGAGAAGAGGTCCGCTGTGGACTCGTCTAGGCGCGCAGCTACTGATGATGACAGTCGGGTGGGAATATATGTTGCGAGAAGTCAGGAACGTGCTCAAAAAACAGCCGAGGGTGACATAAGTGATGTAAATGATAATGTAGCTGCTCTCACGTAGGAGCTGGTTAAAGAGGGGGCATCATCATCATCAGGGGATGATGGTGGCAGTGTTGCTGTGAGATAGCAACAGGGTGGAAGCAAGTCCTTAAAACAGCAGGGTAGATGCATGCCTGTGAGACAGCATGGTGAAAGCAGTGGGACAGCCAAATGCGGGCGGGAGGGGGGCGGAACGTCTACTACGCGGAAGAATACCTGTGAGACACACACTGACAGTGCACAGGTTCATAAAAACAGCAGCAGGCAGGCATCATGCAGTGGTGGAGGGAAAATGTCATAGTTTCCAGTGTGGGAATCTTTCACCAAGTCACTGGGGGACATTAGCATGGTGGTATGCAGAAGTTGAGATGTGGCCAGAGTGCTAATTTTGGCACAACCGCCCTGCATCAACACATGGAGCATCACCATAAAATGGTGTGGGAAAATCGTGCCACTCATTTAGTGTTACAGCCTGATGCAGCACCACCGGCCTGAACCCCCTCTCCAGCAGTCAGGGCTTGACAACGTCAGCAGCAGGAATCTGTTGTTCCTTCCCATCGACATCAATGTTGCCTATTGCTCCTGATGCTCCTTCTCCTACTCCCCGTTTTGCCAGCAATCGATCATTGAGGCGATTGCAAAAAGACAACAGTTTGCCAGCTGGACATGCACCTGGCAAAGATGCTGATATTATAGTCCCTCCCTTTCCATATAGTTCAGAGAACTGATGGCTTATGCCCACTCAAGGTGGAGAGTCCCAAGCTGACATTACTTTTCCATAAAAGCTGTTCCAGCCCTGCATACATATGTTGAGCAGAGGTGGGCCAGTCCTTGGGCCTCTCTGTGTCTGAGTTCACACCAGCTCCTCTGTTGCTTGGACTAGAGCTCTCTTCTGGTCTGGACTGTCCTCTCTCAAACAAGCCAAGTTACATGTTTCTAGCTGGTACCATTTAGGAGATATCAGCCTGTAAAGCAGCCCCCCCTCCACTTTAAGTCTTCCACTGAACTGCAAGAGCGGTCAAAATGTCCAGGAAACTGTGCATGCACTTAAGCCACTCTTACCATGCAAAACATGCCGTCATTTAGCTGCACAGGCAAAATGCACTTCATTAACATCACCTGATATGCAACATTTCCACCAGTTGGAACTCCACGCTCCAAATGTTAGACAAACAGAGAATAGAGAAAGGTGGTCAATGATTTCTTAAGGCTGCAGATGTACAGGTCTGCACCTTCCACGTTAGCCCGTGGCAACTCAAGCGTGACACGTGCCGTTTGCTCAGGCGCTTTGAGGAGGCCACTTTATTTGTCAGTGGGCAGAACTATAGGATGAATGATGTCATTTCACTCTTTCATGAGTTGGAGTGGACGTTTAAAAAACTGATTGGCGATGTGCAGGAGGGAACATCAGAGCTTGTTGGTGTAAATTCTAAATTCTAAATTCTGTGTGTGAGTAGGGATGACTACTGGCTATCCAAATTGTTAGACCCTCACTACAGGTCAAAACGGGGGCATTTTTTAGACCTTCTGAGAGGAATGCAAAAATGGACTTCTATAGAGACATGCTTTGTAGTCGGTTGGTCACTGCCTATGAGCACCATCACCCTTCCTCAAGAAATTCTGACCAGGGGGACCCTCTGTTCTCACACTCCACTGCCATGACTAGTTGAGAGGGAGGGGGGTAGGCAGGAGCCAAACCAGCTCCTAATTGAGCAACGTCAGAAACCTACTGAAGAAACTACCCAGCAGCCAGGATGGGGCAAACTACTGTGAACTATGAGTACTCTACCAGCATTTTAGATACTACCATCATGGTCTTAGTGAACGCCAGGATGAGGAAAACCACCGTGAAATGTTAGTACTACCACTATTTTAACCAGTATCACTCCCTTTCTCCTCACCTGCTAGCCAGGTAAAACTCTATTCATTCTTTATGGGACTGCCACTGATAGCTGAGTGCTATACCTGGCTATCTCCAGCAGTCCCATGGCAAATGAGTAGATTGGCATGCATGACCAGCTTCTCCATTCATGTCATGATACGTTCAGACCCCCACTGATCTAAAGGTTATCCCCTATCCTATGGATAGGAGACAACGTCTTGTAATACGGTATGTAAGAATCCAGAATACATAGTATCATCTGAGAAAAATATATGACAATTCACTTAAATTAATTGTTTATCTTTAGAAAATAGTTTGCATTGAGCACTATATATTTTCATTTATATCTCTTTCTAAGGAAGCATTCCTATTAAAAAAAAGTTGCATCCAAAATTCCAAATCTTTATAGCTAGTTTTGGCAGCAGTTATCTGTGTTACTCATTCCAGTCCAAACATTTTAAAAAGTTTATCAGTGGAAATAGTTCCAAATAGAGATTTTACTTATTCTTGCTGTTCATAATCTGAGCAAATCTGGCTTTCCTTAGATTTGTTTTCCTGGCAAATTAAAGCAGGTAATCTAGGCAAAATCTAGGTTCCTGCACTGGGGTCATATTTCCCATCTTGTACTTTGAATCATTGCAGTGGCTGATGACAACACAGACCATGACTAATTCCCTTTTACTTCTTTTCTGACAGTTAAAAGTCTGTTTGGTGCACTGTTCAGACAAATAAGCATACACCAAACATTGGAAGTGTATCACAGAAATCATAACTAGCATACTTGTAGTGCATTTTATAGCAATTTATTCAGAAATATGTCCTCATTGAAACCTTAAAGGAGTTGTCAAGGTTTTTACATTTGTTTTATTTTGTTTTTATTTATTTATTTTTTTAATTTGCCCCCCACCCATCGGTACCTGTTCAGAAATCCATACTCACCTGTTCCTCGTTCTGCCTCCTTAGCCCCTGGGATCTGCTCACTGAACTTCTGGTCACTGTTTTTCAAGATTCCCATAGGTGGACTTACATCAGAGATGAGTAGTGTTGAGCGAATTGAGCTTCGGATGCTAGATTCGAAGTGGATTCCCTCAAAACTTTGTTTTAAGACCCGTCTCCATACAGCATTAAAATGTATGGGCTCCAGCAAGGTTAACAGAGTTATCACCGAAGTCATGTTTTAAAATCAAAATCCTGAAGTCATGTTTTAAAATCAAATCCTGAAGTTATTCCCCGAATTCTCGCAAGACTTCTGTAATAAACAATGTCCATCACCAGGGCCCATACATTTGAATGCTGTATGGAGACAGCATCCCCAGTTCCAGAGCTGTCCACAGTAGAAGCAGATCTGGTCCTAGCAGTTTGTGGGAAGTTCTGGCCGTACGTTGGCTCTGATTTTTATTGCTGCCACAGTGAATACCCTCCTCCTCTAATGTCACCTCCTTCTCAGCACCCCAATCTAGCTCCCAGATCCTGTCCAACACATAATCAATAACACAGGTATAATCCACTGAAATGGTTTCTATTGATTATTATAAATAAATTAATAAAAATCAATAATAATTATTGGCATTGTTAAAAAATGCTTTAACTATAATAAAAGCATGGGTATATTAATGGTCTTATCGATTCCTGTAAAATGCTTTTGCTATAATGCAATGTTATTGATTGCCATAAAATTCATTTGCTATAATGAATTTTGTTTAATAACATGGGTATAATAATGATGTTATTGCAGTAAAATGTTTTTACTATAACTATCGTTGTTTCTCAGTAATATGCAATGTGTTTAATAATGTGGGTATAATGCACTGAAATGGCTTTTATAAAAAAAATAAAATGTGCAATTATTCAGCATTTGCATCAATAAGCCTGTAGAAAGCCTATCTGTTCAAATACAGAAAAAAAAAAGTTTATTTTTCTTGCAGGAGGTTTTGTAATGCAGAACTAGCTGCCAGCCAGCAGCTGTATTAAACACACAACTAGCTGACCAGTCCTTCGCTCCTTCAATGTTTTCCCTCATCAAATTCCCTAAAATCTATCCAATTATGTTTTCTTATTCTCTCCCTAAACTCTGATTATAATGTCCCACACTACATTAGTGGCTTATGTCTGTAATAGCTTTTTGTCAGACAGTGCCACATAACATCCTACCAGACCAGAAGGAAGTCAGGGTTTAAAGATGGTGCTTGCTCAGAAACTGAGTAGGTGCCATAGCTGTCAAGTGCCTACTGTTTTACATAGCAGACACCTAGAAGCAGAGTTCCTGACTGACAATAGTGACAATCACATTTAACCCCTCAGATGATGTGGTCAATTGCGACCAAGAATCTCAGTGCAGCAATCCCGGGAAATAGATAGCTCTCCCATGCTGAGATCAAGGGAGTCGTTTGGTTGCTATGGCATCCTCGAGCCTACTGAAGGCTCTGAGGCCTGCCACAGTGAAATTCCTATGCCACCTTGCTTGTGGCTGGGAAAGATAGGGATATAATGAAACTGTCAAAGTCTGCAATCTTAATTCATTGCAGTCTATGTAAGAAGAGATTAGACAATCACCTGGTGCTTGTATTGCAGCTGTGTGCGCACCGAATCACTGATGGAGACCTATTCACTTGAATAGGTCCGCAATCTGGACCCATTCAAGTGAATGGCGCTATTTTACCCTATATGTTCTGTATCACAGTATAATGTTTTCCAACTATATCATTAAAGGGAACCTGTCATCACCTTTATGCTACCCATACTAACAGCAGAATAAAGTAGAGACAGGTGAGTTGATTTCAGCGGTCTGTCATTTATAAGCTAAAAGTAAGTGGTTGCCGAGAACCAACATCACAAACATTGCAGATTAGGCCTGGAAAAGAGTCAAATCTTCATGAGAAGAGTCATGGTTATTCATGAATTCCTGCTCTCTTTGCCCACCTGATGATGACCGACAGGCTTCTACCTAGTTTTCTCTCTTTCTCTCTAGGAGAGAACTGCCAGTCATCAGCAGATGGGCGGGGAGAGCAGGAGATAAGGAATAACCATGACTCTTCTCAGGTAGATTTGACTCTTTTCAAGGCCTGGGCTACAATGATTATGATGCTGGTTCTCAGCAACCACTCGCTTTTAGCTCAAGAGAGACATACCGCTGAAATCAGCATTTCTGTCACTATTTTATGCTGCCCTCAGTACAGTCAGCATAAAGTTGATGACAGGTTCCCTTTAAAGGGGTTATCCAACTCCTATAATGACCCCCCACCATGTCCATGCCTCTCATATAGATTATACTTACTCCGCTCCCTGGCATCCACTGCAATAGAAGCCCGTAACGGGGACAAGCTAGTCTAGCGTCCCCCGTGATGCTAGGGAGGCTCGTCCCCATCACCGCCTATTATTGGCAGCTCCCCCCCCCATCACCAGATGTTTTGATCCACGCAACAGGGAGATGCAGTGGTGACTGCACAGGGATCAGTATCCACACGGGTGCCATGGATCGTGGTAAGTATGAGGGGCCCAGGCATTGGGGAGCATGTTTTAGATGTGGGATAACCCCTTTAACAATAGGGCTTGAGCAATTTGCTGTCCCCAATGCAGAGAACAGGTGGCACACATTCATGTGCATGATCCCTTACAGAGAAGGTGATATAAAAAACACCAAGAGCTCCAGCATGCTGCATAAAGCAAGAAAGACAAAAAAATGCTGCCTAATGAACAAAAACACCAAGAGAAAAAATGCCTGTGTTCTGCGTTTCATATTTCTGGTAGACCTTCAGCTAACACCATTAAAAACTCAAAAGTAAAACAGCTTTACTTGCACATCCTCAAGGTCTGAATACAGGTTTAAATGTTTTTTGTTTTTTGCATTCAATCAGCAACAATTTCCAGAATTAAAAAGATTACTTTACAAACACAATAATATTCCTTTAAACCAAAACTGCTATTTTTAGAAATAAACTTTAAAAATCATCTAAAATTGACTAGCGATGGTAGTAGCTGAAAACTTTAGCGCAGAACACCACTGTCTTGGTAAACTAGGTGCTAAGCTTTTGGGTCTAATTTTTCTTGAGAAACCTCTGTTTTTGTAGCAATTGGAAGGAAGGTGTAATTTTAAAATGTATTAAGTTTCGCTATAAAAAAAAGAAATAAAACTTTAGGATAATAATTAGGAAAGCAGGGCTACTCAGTAATGTGAGGTACCACCACACTATAACCACTGAGGCAGTCTTAGCAGTAAAGTGGTTCATGGAGCGCAAAGACGCAGTCATGTGCAGAATACTAAATGATTTAGGCCATATTTCTGTGTTTATACAAATGGATAGAATACCTGGAAATTAAACACCTTCTTATATTTCTTGCTGGCGTTCCAAGAGCTAACGTTCTGCCATGCTCCTTAAAAGACGAATTGATTAAAGTGTTAATACAAGAACTCGACAGGAAAACGCCAAAGTGAATTAGCATGCTGAGACGTGGCAAACATCATCATCTTGTTTTATATATGTTTCATTAAAAGGAGGCTTGACAGTTTTATGGAGGTACGGGGGTGTTTCAAGAGCATGAAGAACCCATAACGTGTTGCCAGATTCTGTGCCATACAACCCATTTCATAGACAAATATTTAGGCAGTGAAAATGTCATTTTAAATGACTGGTTTGATAATCCTGTAAGCTTTTCAATGATCTGCCAAGTCTGGCAGTTTCACATTTTTACCTTCGAATTCCAGTAGAACATTAAATAGTGATGTGTAAACATGCAAAAGGTGATTTCACGCTTATATCCATGGCCTTTTTCTCACCTGCACTTATCATAGATTAAATTAGTAATTGCAAATCCTGTAAGGTTGTCTTTCCTTTGACACACAGGCAATGTAACATGAGGTCAATTTAATTTACAGTAGGATTGGGTTCTAAGCTTTTTCTCTTTGTCTGCTTCCCTGTTACTCAAATAAAGTGATAAGAAGGCATTATCCGGCATTTTACTTTTCTACTTTACACTGATACAATGGATAAATATTTTCTATTATAAATCCAGTAAAGATTGTGTATATGATACTGAAACTCCTATTATAATATATTAGTATTTCAGAAGTTTCTTTGGACTTAAGACCTGCAGCTCTCCTGACATGTCTGAATAAATACTTCTATTCTTCATCAAGGAGCAATGCTGAAGCATTTTCTTTCAGAACTCTGTATTGTGCTTTTCCTCTGTTATACTGCCTGGAAATGCATGAATAAATTAATAACTGGGCTTTATAATTCTCCTTGTCAATGCAGTGCAGCGGATGCCACTGTCAGAAGTCATTGGACAGTGTTGTAGTATTAGGGAAAAGTTCCACTGATGAGAAAGATAGTAATACCCAATTGTCAATGTATTCATACATGTCCAGGAGGAATAGCAAGGGATTGAAACAACAAGGCATTACCAAGCAGATAAGATTACCAAGGCATCACTAGCAGATTATAAAACAATAAAATTGATGTCATGATTAGCAGATTACAACTGGAATAGCTTGACCTTAATTTGTTTTTGTTTTGTTTTTTGTTTTTTAGAGAACTGGTCCAACATAGACATGAGCTTTGTCTGGTGGGCCTATGGCTTTATTCCCATATATCAGACTTGATCCAGATTTTGTTGGGGATTACTCACCAAAATCCAGGTTAAATCCGTCAAAAATTCCATGCATGTGAAAGAGGCTTTTTGCAAAACCATTCACTTGTAAAGGAAATGCAGGTGAATGGTTGAGCAGCAGAAATCCAAATGTAATATCCAAATCAGGTTTCCTGATTACGTTTTTGAAGGCAAAATCAGGAGTGGATCATAAAACGTGAGAGTACAGGTAAGACTTCTCTTCTTAATTGACTTCACTCATGGTTTTAGCTTCCCAAAGTTCATCATGAAACCCAACCATGTGGCTGTACCCTAAACATAGCCAAAAACTCAGCAGGCTCTACTGAAGCTGCCCTTGTCCTCTACAGCTCCTTCTCTGGTGTATGTCAAGACGGTTACACAGCCATAATCGCATTATAAAGCTTTGTGAAAATGTTTAGGGAAACAAGAATGGCTGTTTGCTGCAGACAAGAATAGGCATGTCTACAATGAGGGGGGAGGGGATTGTGGGATGCACACAGCCGGAATCCATATTTTGTGGATCTGTGGTTTGTAAACCACAAAATAGATAGGGTCATGTGTGGGAGGCCCCATACACAGGAGAGAAAAAGGCAGATACACTGACCAAACACGGGTCCTTGACAGAAATCTTCATGAATATACCACTGCCCACATGACATTTTGATGGCTGAAAATTGCTTGAGCGTGAGTACATGCTCCTTCCTAGTTTATTAACCTAGTGGGAGTTATGACTTTTACTTGAGGCATTAAAATAAGTGGCACTACATACAAGTTCCACATAATTGCCTGCAAATTCTAAATGTACCGTACCATTATGTGGTAAAATAGTAAAGAGTAGTGATAACTGAGCACCCCGATGCTCGGGTACTCTGGCCGAACACTAGGTGGTGCTTGAGTGCTCAGCCGAGCACCCGAGTATGACGGAAGTCAATGGGAGAAGACCGGGCACCTCCTGCTCTGCAGAGGGGAGGGTGTCTGGTTCATAGGGAAACGTCAGAAAATGGTGGAAACACCACCGAAATGGTTAGGGAACAGCATGGGGAGGATGTCTGGATGCATCTTGGACACCAAAGTCGCTGCTATTAACTTAATGTGACATTCTGCTGCAAAGCAGACCGTAGAAGAAATTATCAGGGCACGGGTTATGTTTCTGGACACATGTTGGTGTAAGGCGGGGACGGCACACCGAAAAAAATAGTGGCGGCTGGGGACTGCATAACGAGGGACAGCCCCCGCCATAAGGCTGCAAAAAGCCTCGGTGTCCACCAGCCTAAATGGCAACATTTCCAGGGCCAGCAATTTGGAAAGTTGTGGGTGGGTGGCAGGGCATTTGCGCTTGCGTTCAAATGCCTGGGGTAAGGACATTTGAACGTTGCTCTGGGACACTGAAGTGGACGTGCTGGCTGATGGTTCTTGCGACGGTCCAGGTGCAGGGCGGGAGGCATCTGGGCCTGCGTCTTGGACAGCAGGTAACAGAGGGGAAGAGGAGGCAGTGGTTTGACCTGCAGGCACAGATCGTGGACCTAGGCATTCGGCCCACCTTTTAGGGTGCTTTGCTGCCATGTGGCGGATCATGCTGGTGGTGGTCAGGTTGCTGGTGTTTATGCCCCTGCTCATCTTGGTACGGCATAGGTTGCAAATTACAATCCGTTTATCGTCAGCACTTTCCTCAAAAAAATGCCAAACTGCAGAACAAGGGAGCTTGCTGCAAGGGGCTGCTCCGGGGAACAGTTGCGGGCCTGGTTGGCATGGCCTTCCTTCTCCCTTTTGCCACCCCACTGCCTTCTCCAGCCCGTTATGGTGCTGCGGATACCTCCCCCCTCTGTACTGCTGTCCTCGCTTGGCTTGCCACCTTACCAAGTTGGGTCAGCGATTTCATTGTCCACCACCTCCTCTTCCACTTCCTCACTCTGTTCCTCCTCCTGACATGGTGAGCTAACAAGAACCTGACTTAACTGTGTCTCATCCTCATCAACTACCTCTTGAGGCACTAGTTGCCCTTGACTTTTTGGCAACTGTGTCTCATCATCATCATGCACCTCGTGAGATGCTACTTGCCGTTCCCCACCGTCATCTTCTTCAGACTGTGTTTGCTCAATAGGTTGGGAATCAGGACAAAATATCTCCTCATGTCCCACTTCAAGCGGCCTTGGCGACAGACCCAAGCCAAGGAACAGTGATGAAAAAAGCTCCTCGGAATATCCGAATGTCGGATTAGTTCTTTGCCCAGACTCTGCATGGTGGAAGGAAGGAGGATCAGACTCTTGGCTACTGAGATTGGACTTTGTGGAAGAGAGGGTGGTGCTTAACCGACTGAAAGCATTATCAGCTGAAATCCAACCGACTACCTGCTCGCACTGGTGTGGAAACAAGAGTTGTGTCTTGCGCCGCCTTACAAACTGTGACATGAAGCTAGGAGTTTTGGATTACTTTGCTTCTTGCGTTCTGCACAGTTTCACCACACCCAGAGCCATGGACTCTGGGTTCACCATCAGCAGCACGCCCACTTCCCCATCCCTTAGTTCTTGCCTTGCGCATATTATACAGTATATAAGCAATTTTGTCACAAGTTCAGTACTGTAGATTTTTATTAAGTGTATGATAAGAAAAATTTCACCCAATGTCAAATATTTAGAATGCGCAAACGTTATACAGCAGACGCAGCTGAGGAACTGCGGCCTAAATTAACGGTAGAAAATATACCAACGGATGTCAGGTATATAGAGTTTTGAAAGGTTCTAATATGCATGCTGTGCACGTACTAGTGTCAGGGCACACTTGCGTTCTTTTTGCCACAAAAGAAAAAAAATGCAGCCACATAGAACAATGGACTTTTGTGACTTTGGAACAGGAACACTAGCCCTACCTAGCCAAATCCTATCCCCACAGTATAATTCCCTCCTTGCGCAAGTTAAACTGCAGACACAGCTGAGGAACTGCTGCCTAAATTAACGGTAGAAAATATACCAATGGATGTCCGGTATATAGACTTTGGAAAGGTTCTAATACACATGCTGTGCACATACTAGTAGTGTCAGGGCGCACTTGCCCCAAAAGAAATAAAAATGCAGCCAGATAGAACAATGGACTTTTGTGTCTTTTGAACAGAAATACTAGCCCTGCCTAGCCCAAATCCTATCTCTACAATATAAGTTCCATCTTGCGCAAATGTTATACAGCAAGATGCAAAAGAGGTACTGCGGGCTTAACAGCAGAAATAATAGCAAAGGATGTTAGATATATAGTATACAGAGAGTATCATACAGCATGCAGCAGCTGAACTGGTGGTGTTAATGGCAGGCCACCTAGCGCTATTTTTAACCCCCCCAAAATATAAAAAATGTTTCCCAGCTAGATATAATAGCCCTTAAAAGGGCTTTTAGGTCTTTTAAGATCAAATTCTATCCCTGCCTAGCGTTCTTCTGTCCCTACACTATGTCCCTCCTTGCAGCAGCTCTCCCTGGCTCGGTATGAGCCGGTCACATGTCACCGGGTGTCACCCAGTGACATGTGACCCGGCCAGCCAATCACTGTAATGCCAGTAGCCAAGATGGCTACGGCATTACAGTGAATGCCAGTACCTCTCCGCATGCTAATTGGCTAATTAGCGTGTGGGGAGGGAACACGAACATGGTGCTCAAGCACACGCGGTGTTCGGCCGAACACCGCGTGGTCACGAGCACCGCCATGTTCGGCTGAATAGTATATTTGGCCGAACATGTTTGCTCAACACTAGTAAAGAGTTAATAGACTGCTATAAAGATATCAGTATAGAAGTGCTCCAGAATATGCAGACTACACATAATAAACTTTATTATTTTTTCTATGTTGGTCTAGTGTTGAGCGAAGTTAAGAAAACTTTGATTCAGCTGCTTTACCGAATTTCACAAAGAAATCTGCTTTGTGATGAATTACTTCGTCACTAAGCGCATTTCTTTTTAAGTAGGGGGCACAATGACAGGGAACAGCAATTGTGCCGCCCCTGTCATTAAACCCCTCAGATGCCACATCCATCACTGATCGAAGCATCTGATGTAAAAGTGTAGGCCTTTCAGGGGTTAAAACAAAAATAATACTCACCTTATCGATTTGAGTGCGAAGAAATCACCGTGGCCATCTTGATTGAAGATCCCATGCAAAATCTCGGCATGAGATTTTGAGCAGGATCTTCGGTCAAGATGGCCACGGCTGTCTCTTCATGCTCAAAAATGGATGAGGTGAGTATGTTTTATTATTATCATTTTTTTTTCTTTTTTATGCCATATCAGGCAAAATTGATTAGTTACCACGAAGCACATGGAAATTTGCTCAACTCTAGTTGGGACTAATACTTGCCATAGAGATAATTGCTACCCAAAATGAAGGTTCTGACTTTTTATGTTAGCTGAAGAATTATCACCCAAAGCCTGGTGAATAAGTGGATGTGTAAGAACACACCTTTACAGTGCATTCAAACATTCTAAAAATGTGTTTTTTTTGCTGCAATTTTCACAAAATCACAACAAAAAATGTTTTATGGTGGTTATGTGCAACCTGCTGTATTTAGAAAAAAGGAGACCATCTTTGCAATCATGGACTACTCTTTACTCGTTTAAAGGGCTGTTCTCACTTGAAAACATATGGCATATCACTAGGAGATGCCAAAAATGTCAAATAGGTACATCCCCCACCACTATGGACCCAAGAATGGGGCTAAGATGTTAAGAAAAAGTTGCATACTCTGCTTCTTCTCCTTTCACTGCTTTGGGGCTTTTAAAAATAACACCTATTCTGTGGATAGATGATGTGTCCATCTTGGGACATTCCATTTAAGCAATGCTTTCACATTTTTTAATTTAAATTCTGTTGTAAATTGTGTTTCGGTAAACAGCAGACCAGTACTGAAGTGTGCTAACACCAATACATAAGGCGGCACATCTTCCAAGAATGTTTTTGCTGTGTATCACAACAGTGCTGGTGTTGCAAATTACCTTGATCCTAATTTAACCAGCCTGCTCAAGCCTCTTGGTGGTCTGGTGGTGTTTAATGTACACTACATAGCACATTTATGCACATGTATGGCTTAATTAAAGGAAATCTGTCACTATAAAAATGCAATGCATTCTACAGGCGGCATGTTATAAATCAGGAGGAACTGTGCAGAGGAACTGTGTGTCTTAAAAAAGTATTAATACCGCTTGAACTTTTCCACATTTTTCACATTACACCCACAAACGTAAATGTATTTTATTGTGATAGATCAACACAAAGTAGAAAGTATGTGTAAAGTAAAAAGAAAATGATACATGTTTTCAAAAATTTTAATAAATAAAAATCTAAAAAGTTTGGTGTGCATTTGTATTTAGTCACTTGTACTCTGATACCCCTAAATAAAATCCAGTGTTACCAAGTGTATTCAGAAATTACCTAATTAGTAAATAGAGTCCACATGTGTGTGATTTATTCTCAGTATAACTACAGCTGTTCTGTGAAGGCCTTTGTTAGTAAGCGTTAGTGATCAAACAGCATCATTAACCCCTTCTACCCTGGGCCTGTTTTCACCTTCCTGCCCAGGCCATTTTTTGCTAATCTGACATGTGTCACTTTATGTGATAATAACTTTGGAACGCTTTTACTTATCCAGGCCATTCTGAGACTGTTTTCTCGTCTTATATTGTGCTTCACGACAATAGTAAATTTGTTGCAAAATATTTCATTTTTATTTAAAAAAAATACCAAATTTAGCAAAAATTTGGAAAAATTAGCAAATTTCCAAAAATCAATTTCTCTACTTTCAAAATACATAGTAATACCTCCAAAAATAGTTATTATTTTACATTCCCAATATGTCTACTTTATGTTGGTATCATTTTATAGATGTAATTTTACTATTTTAGGACGTTAGAAAACGTAGAAGTTTAGAAGCCATTTTTCAAATTTTCAACAAAATTTCCAAAACCATTTTTTTGAGCAGCAATTCAGATATAAAGTGATTTTGAGGGGCTTAAGTAATGGAAACCACCCATAAATGACCCTATTTTACAAACAACACCCCTCAAATTATTGAAAACTGACGTTACAAACTTTGTTAATTCTTTCGGTGTTCTCCAAGAATTAAAGGAAAATGGAGGCGAAATTTCCAAATTTCATTTGTATGCAGATTTTTCATGTTAATCAATTTTTTCTTGCAACACAGCAAGGGTTAACAGCAAACTAAACCTCAATATACATTAATCTGATTCTGCAGTTTACGGAAATACCCCATATGTCGTGGTAAACTGCTCTATGAGTGGTCATAAGGAAAAGAGCGCCACACAGATTTTGGAGGCAGATTTTGCTAGAATGGTTTTTAGGCATCATTTTGTAATTGAGAGACCCTGACGTACCCCTAGAGAGGAAACCCTCAAAAAGTGACCCCATTTTGGAAACTACACCCTTCAAAGAATATATTAAGGGGGGTACTGACCCCTTTGACCCTTTAAGCGTTTTACGGAATTTGGAAACACTTGGCTCTGAAAATGAAAAGTTTAATTTCTTCCAATAAAATGTTGCTTTAGCCCCAAATTTTTTTATTTTCACAAGGGCTAACAGGAGAAAAAGCACCACATAATTTGTTTACCCATTTTCTCCTGAATACGGAAACACCCCATATGTGGTGGTAAACTGCTGTGGGGACGCATGGCAGGACTCAGAACGGAAGGAGCGCCATATGGATTTTGCAGCACAGATTGTGATAGATTGGTTTGCGGGTGCCATTGGTATTTATTTTTTAAGTTGTGTTATGTGGGGTGTCATTTTTTACAGGATGAGGTGACCGTTTCATTGGTACATAAGACTTTTTGATCGCTTGGTGTTACATTTTTAGTGAGGCAAGGTGACAAAAAATGGCATAGTTTTTAAAAAAATTTTTTTACAGCATTTAACTGAAGGGGCAAATCATGTGATATTTTTATAGAGCAGGTTGTTACGGATGTGTCGATACCAAATATGTCTAACATTTTTATTGTTAAGTTTTACACATTAGATGCATTTTTGAACAAAGACAAAAAAATGGCTGTTTTGGCACTGTTTTTGCGTTCAACTGGCGGGGTGGATGATGTGATATTTTTATACAGTCGGTCGATACGGACGTGGCGATACCTAATATGTCTACTTTTCTTTTTATCCCTTTTTTTCCTTTTTTTTTTAAGTTTATTTTGGGAAAATGGCGCTTTTTTATTTTACTTGAAACTTTTTTTTATTTTTTTTTAAACTTTATTTTTTTAACTTTCTTTCACTGTTTTACCACATTTTTTTTTAACTTTTGGGGGTCAAATCCCCTTTACAATGCATTACAATACTTCTGTATTGTAATGCATTGGCTGTAAGTGTATCACTCACACTAATACACTTACAGCCTTCTGCCTGCGAAATCAAGGGGGCTGGATCTCACAGGCTTCTGTAGATGGCATCCGGATGCCTTAGGAAGGCATCGGGCTGCCATCCAAGCCATCGGACCCGATGAACTCCCCTGCACGCCGTACACATCGCATGAAGCGTTAATGGGGTTAACGCCATACACATCGATGCCGGTGCATACAGTAAGGGTCCGGCTACTGGGCACAGCCAGTCCCCGCAGCTGATCGGGCGGGCACAGCTCCTGCACCCACCCAATCAGCATGCCGTACTACTACGGCGCTGGCCATTAAGCCACTTCACCCAGTGCCGTACTATTATGGCGCTGCATGTGAAGGGGTTAAAGGGAGACTTTCACCTGTTTTTCACCTATATAACTAACAGCAGTGCCCCACATAAGATTGCATACACATCTCAGACATACCTGTGTACACTGTGTGTCTGTATTACATGTCCAGGAAAAGCACTTTTATTCTGCCGGAAAACAGTTCCCAAGTGCCCAGTTCTGCTGCTGCAAGTGTCCAAAGCAAACCAGACTGAAGAGGGGAGGGCTACTTTAGCTGCTCATATCTTGGGATTGGTAGCAGATAGAAAAATGGTGACCTTCTTTGAAAGCTGACATTCCAGCCTTTCAAATGATACCAACATAACAGCATTGTATCTAGTATATCAGAAGGTATAGCTGTTAGAAATTGAGTCCAGAGAGAAAGCTGTTTTTAGTTTCACTTTCAGCTGGGCACTTGGGAGCTGTTTTCCATCAGAATAAAAGTGCTTTTCCTGGACATGTAATACAGACACAAAGTGCACATACAGTGCCTACAAGTAGTATTCAACCCCCTGCAGATTTAGCTGGTTTGATAAGATGCAAATAAGTTAGAGCCTTCAAACGTCAAACAAGAGCAGGATTTATTAACAGATGCATAAATCTTACAAACCAAAAAGTTATGTTGCTCAGTTAAATTTTAATAAATTTTAAACATAAAAGTGTGGGTCAATTATTATTCAACCCCTCAAACCACCAGAATTCTGTTTGGTTCCCCTAAAGTATTAAGAAGTAGTTCAGGCACAAAGAACAATGAGCTTCACATGTTTGGATTAATTATCTGTTTTTCCAGCCTTTTCTGACTATTTAAGGCCCTCCCCAAACTTGTGAACAGCACTCATACATGGTCAACATGGGAAAGACAAAGGAGCATTCCAAGGCCATCAGAGACAAGATCGTGGAGGGTCACAAGGCTGGCAAGGGGTACAAAACCCTTTCCAAGGAGTTGGGTCTACCTGTCTCCACTGTTGGGAGCATCATCCGGAAGTGGAAGGCTTATGGAACTACTGTTAGCCTTCCATGGCCTGGACAGCCTTTGAAAGTTTCCTCCCGTGCCGAGGCCAGGCTTGTCCGAAGAGTCTAGGCTAACCCGAGGACAACAAGGAAGGAGCTCTGGGAAGATCTCATGGCAGTGGGGACATTGGTTTCAGTCAATACCATAAGTAACGTACTCCACCGCAATGGTCTCCGTTCCAGACGAGCCCGTAAGGTACCTTTACTTTCAAAGCATCATGTCAAGGCTCGTTTACAGTTTGCTCATGATCACTTGGAGGACTCTGAGACAGACTGGTTCAAGGTTCTCTGGTCTGATGAGACCAAGATCGAGATCTTTGGTGCCAACCACACACATGACGTTTGGAGACTGGATGGCACTGCATACGACCCCAAGAATACCATCCCTACAGTCAAACATGGTGGTGGCAGCATCATGCTGTGGGGCTGCTTCTCAGCCAAGGGGCCTGGCCATCTGGTCCGCATCCATGGGAAGATGGATAGCACGGCCTACCTGGAGATTTTGGCCAAGAACCTCCGCTCCTGCATCAAGGATCTTAAGATGGGTCGTCATTTCATCTTCCAACAAGACAACGACCCAAAGCACACAGCCAAGATAACCAAGGCCTGGTTCAAGAGGGAAAAAATCAAGGTGTTGCAGTGGCCTAGTCAGTCTCCTGACCTTAACCCAATTGAAAACTTGTGGAAGGAGCTCAAGATTAAAGTCCACATGAGACACCCAAAGAACCTAGATAACTTGGAGAAGATCTGCATGGAGGAGTGGGCCAAGATAACTCCAGAGACCTGTGCCGGCCTGATCAGGTCTTATAAAAGACGATTATTAGCTGTAATTGCAAACAAGGGTTATTCCACAAAATATTAAACCTAGGGGTTGAATAATAATTGACCCACACTTTTATGTTTAAAATTTATTAAAATTTAACTGAGCAACATAACTTTTTGGTTTGTAAGATTTATGCATCTGTTAATAAATCCTGCTCTTGTTTGAAGTTTGAAGGCTCTAACTTATTTGCATCTTATCAAACCAGCTAAATCTGCAGGGGGTTGAATACTACTTGTAGGCACTGTAGGTATGTATGGGATGTGTATGCAATCTTCTGTGGGGCAGTGCTGTTAGTTATATTGGTGAAAAACAGGTGAACGACTCCCTTTAAAAGCCAAGGAACACACCAGACAGGTCAGGGATAAAGTTGTGGAAAAGTGTAAAGTAGGGTTAGATTATAAAAACAAATATCCCAAGCTCACATATCACGGAGCACTGTTCAAGCCATCATCCAAAAATGGAAGAAATATGGCACAACTACAAACCTACCAAGACATGGCCATTCACCTAAACTGACAGCCCAGACAAGGAGAGCACTAATTAGAGAAAAGGCCAAGAGGCCCATAGTCACTCTGGAGGAGCTGCAGAGATCCACAGCTCTGGTGGGAGAATCTGTCGGCTATTAGTTGTGTACTCCAACTCTGGCCTTTGTGGAAGAGTGGCAAGAAGAAAGCCATTTATGAAAGCAAGCCATAAAAAGTCCAGTTTGCAGTTTGCCACAAGCTATGTAGGGGACATAGAAGGTGGAAGAAGGTGCTCTGGTCACATAAGACCATAGTTGAACTTTTTGGCCTAAATGCAAAACCCTGCACACCACCCTGAACACACCACCCCCACCGTGAAACATGGTGGTGGTAGCATCATGATGTGGGGATGCTTTTCATCAGCAGGCACAGGGAATCTGGTCAGAGTTGATGGGGAGAGACAGAGCTAAATACAGGGCAATCCTAGAGGAAAACCTGGTAGAGTCTGCAAAAGACTTGACACTGGGGCAGAGGTTCACTTCCATGAGGTCAATGACCCTAAACATACAGCCAGATCTACAATGGTTTAGGGCAAAGCATATTTATTTGTTAAAATGGCCCAGTCAAAGTCCAGACCTAAATCCCATTTAGAATCTGTGGCAAGACTTTAAAATTGCTGTTCATAAATGATCTCCATCCAATCTGACTAAGCTTGAGATATTTTGCAAAGAAGAATGGGCAAAAATTTCAGCCTCTGGATGTGCAAAGCTGGAAGAGACATACCTCAAGACTTGCAGCTGTAATTGCAGTGAAAGGTGGTCCTACAAAGTATTGATTCAGGGGGACTGAGTACAAATGAGTGCCATACTTTTCAGATTTTTATTTATTACAATTTTGAAAAACAGTTATCATTTTCACTTCACATATACTTGCTACTTTGTGTTGGTGTATTAGCTATCTTAGATCTTTTCCTATAAAACGATATACCAATATAGTGCCTTCAGATTGCACTACATTTTTGGGGACAGGTTTTCATTAACTACTATATTGACTGTATCTTCTCAAGCTGTGCCCAGTCAAGTCCGATAGAGAAAAGGAATAGGGAATAATGTCAGCTTACCATACAGATAGGTCATAGAAACCATTCAAGATGAATGAATTTGGTGGCTTAAAGTTTATAAATCATGGCCCTATGTTCTTTTTTAATACTGGCCGCTCTCAAATATTTTCATCCATACTAAGCACAAAAAAATCTATTTCACATAAAACGAGCCATTTGTGCTCTGATGCTCCTATATGTTTGTATATGTATGAACCTGTGGAACAGACCACATGCTGAGCATCCAGAGACGGAGCAGAAAAAAAAATCTATTTTTCAGTTCAACCAAATTTCAACCACATTGATGGAAAGAAGATCACATTTCCTTGCTTTAGGTAGGTGGCTCCAGCAATATTCATGCATTGCTTTTGTGTACATCTGTGACAGTGCTCTGACAGTCTACAAAGCCAGCTGTGAAACACAATAGTTTTTTTTCAGGCCAGGCTTTTTATGTTTGTTTGCTTGTTCTTATGGGTTTCTTTTTTTTTTGTTGTTGTTGTTGCTTGAATCACAGAGATAAACTGTTATAGAAGACGTGAGGAAGAGAGGAAATGGAAATAAAGACCACATTGAGATGCAATTGTTTATGTTCTCGAAATATCTTCCAAGCACATACTATTCATTTCAGGCTTTCTAATTAACCGTTCCGTCTCCACATCATTGCCTTCACTAAGTCAAGGAGACGGGGACCATTAGCACATTGCAGAATCTGCTTTGGCCTCTGACAGACACCAGACGACTGCTCATTTTTCATCTGGAGGAGAAAAGGCTGCCCTGTGTCCTCCTAAACATTATTTGAATTGACAGATGTCTGGTAGTCCGTCTTTAGAACAGTTCTTTTTGATCATTGCATTATTAAAATGAGTTCCACCATCGGTAAAGCCGACCTTGTGTGACATTACAGAAGATGATATTGCTGGAAATTAGAGTCTTTAGCACCTGGAAATTGAAATCAGCGTATGCTAGTCTAGATCTCTTTGTCAATAATAAAGCTTAGCTTAATAACCAAGGCAATTTTCTAGCTATATAGCCATGTGTTCTAAAATCTATGTCTTAAACCTATTTCATGTGCTACAGTTAAAGCATAAGGTAACATATTTTTTTTAGTTTTGCTGCATCATGGATGTCTCAAAGTATCTGAGGTACATCTGAACTGCATACCCCAGGGCACCCAGAATTAACCCCTTCAACTACTGTGATGTACCTATACATCACAGTGGTTGAGTGAATATATGGAGTGGGTTACTGCAGTGAGCCCTTTTCATACAGCAGGCACCTGGCCACATTGACAGAGAATGGCGATCCAACCAAACTCTGTCATTTAACCCTTTCCAGACCTGCCATGGTAAGTTCTCTGCTGTTTTGTGCAGAAAGCATAGTGCAGCAGGGACAGTGTAAAAATCCTATTCACCCTAATAGATCTTTATTATGACAAGAGATCAAAAGATCCCAGGTTCTGCCATGTCAGTTGTCTTACCTTAGTGAAGCAGGCAGAAGCAGGAGCTCGCTTCGGTCCGCTAATACTGGCATAGTACATGGGTACAGGGTACAGAGTACCCATGTGCTATGCCAGGAGTTAGTAATCATCCAGGGAGCACTGGAAGGAGCAGCAATATGCGCTCCTGCCCGTACTTCCTCTGCTGCTGCTGCACATTCATAAGATACTCCATACTCCGTACACGGCTGAGCTGTCAGCGATGAATAGAGAACTTAGTTGTAAGCGCACACTGAATAATGCGCTGTAGGGATGTAAAAGTGTACTAAAAATAGAAAATTAATAAATAAAGTATATCAGAATTTTTTTTTAGGGGATTAGGGACAACATATTAAAAGTTTTTATAAATGTTTAGTCACTCCTTAAGGAGTGTGCCCCAGCTGGTGGCACAGCTCCATTCCTGTATGTTAAAAGTTTGCACTCTCGTGTAGCAACAAGTGGCTGTGTGTGCCAAACTTCCGTTTTTCGGATAGATCGCTATCCTTTGTCAGGGAATCAAAAGCGATTCCCTGACGAAGGATAGCGATTTACAAATGTTTTATGTGCAGCAGTTAGTGCAGTACTGCTATGATACCACAGTACAATATAGAGGACTGGATAGTAGCGGGCCATGGTCGCTAGTGGACTAAAGAAATAGTGATGTGCTATCAGGAAAATTTAAAAAGTGATGGCTATTGGAATGTGGTGAGGAAAAAACAAAAATGCAAAACAAAAAAATTGGCCCTATACTTAAGGGGTTAAAGGGAATTTCTCTTATTTTTCAAATACTCATACGAAGTGTAGATAATAAACAGCAGCACTAATCATCCTGAAGCTCAATGTTTTATTTTCATCTTTTAAAGATATGGTCTCAGATAGGGTCACATACACAACCTGGCAATGGCCGTTTTCCAACCAGCTCAACCAGCAGGTGGTGGCATACTTGGACTGCTTCCTGTCATCCATGATCCAAGATCCCCTGGACTACTGGGCAAACTTGAAGTGTGACCTCACCTGGCTGAGTTTGCCATGGGCATGCTTTCCTTCCCAGCCAGTAGCCCCTGCAGTGCTAAATCTGAGGTGAGATAAACTGAGCTAAGCTCTTGTTCACCATTACACACTGGACAGACTCATAGAGAGTATGCGCAGTGGACACAGGCCACCAGCATAACACTAGCACAAAGTTCAAGCATTTCTAGAGATATTAGTGATTCATGTCTCTTTTGTACTTGAAGTTCAATGAAATTAGATATTAACATGTATCTAAATATTACTTTGTTGTAATTCACAGGCTAATGCAAGATAATGTTTTTGATGCACATTGCATCAAATCTGTGTCATCTGTGGGGCTAGGAGGGGCCAGGAAACTAGAAAACTCTTTACATTCATTAATGTGTCTTTCTACCATCTACCAGCGTTGGCTGAGTGACATGTTGGGCACTTGTCGAAGTGGAGCTCTCCCATTTGTTTGAAGACTCTTGTTGACTGCTTTATCTTTGTATATCTTAGTGTACAAAAAATAAAATAACACCTGCACGGCTGGGCTCTGACTAACACAGGTTCTCCTCCCTGTCTCACTTCTAAGCACAGCCTTTACATGGTCTCAGGTTCCCACCGTCTAGTCAGCTCACCAAACACAAGTCCACACACGGGGAGAGATCCGGATACACGTAGCCTGTGGTCCCCTCAGCTCTCCTGGCTGAGACCACTCAAGCCCCACTGGCTTCAACCCTCTTCCAGGGTCAGTTCCTCTCCCCTAGACTGACACACCGCAGGTTGATTTATCCCTGCCTTATTGAATCAGCTGGCCTCACCTGAGGCCAGCTGTCCGCATCTTTTGCGGCCCCATTGAAATTGCGGAATGGATGTTGATCCATTTATACAGTCGTGTGAATGCACCCTTAGATAGTCGGGTCCACCTGTTGAAATTGACAGGTTCCATTGTTCTATGACCAACTTAAGTGTAATGATTCTATTTTGACTAACACTTATTAGTCTGATAGGTAGTATTGTACATAAAAGTTTTCGTTATATGTGCCCTGGGAATTGTCTGCCTTTAACTGATTTGATTTCAATTAGCACTGTAAACTAGCATGGCCTATCTCATCACCATGGTGTATTGGGATTAACCTCAAAACTTCTGAATGTGAAGAAATTAAAACAGCAAAGATTTGCATAAGAGTTGTAATTTATGCTAGTAATGGTTGTCCGACAAGCGCTGTTAATGTAATTTTCATTTCCACTTAATTACAAGACATTGTTCCAGCCCCATTAAAAAGGCTATATAACGCTGGATATAATTGTGGGGCTGTACACTCACCTAAAATAATACACAGTCACTTAAGCTCACCGTTTGTGATAACATTAATACTGTAGGTAATGAGAGTTTTGCACAACAATTACAGTATTTGCATTGAATTGACTGCTTCTTGTGCCCTTTTAAGGGTTTTGTAAAGTGGATTTTTGTACAAATGTGGGGGCTAGTTGCCAGTTCAATCTATGCACTAGAGTTGAGTGAACGTCCTCAAATTCTTTCAGTGTCCGATATATATAAAAGCTGTCAAAAAATTTGATTCAGGTTCAAATCGATTCTAATAGACTCAAAAGTGCACCAATTGGCATGGAAATTGGTACATAACACACGGAGGTCTTTTCTATCTTGTCTTTTTCTCTTTTTTTTCATTTTTTCTCTTTTTCTCCTCCAACCCCTTTTAAGCTCATTAATAGTGTTGAGCAAGCATGCTCGGCCGAACTCGCTGTTCGGCCGAGCATGCCTATGCTCGGGTCCACTCGGTGTTCAGCCGAACACCGAGTGTACTCGAGCAGAGTGCTCGAGTCTCTTCCCCGCACTGTAATGTTGATTTGTACGCTAATGCATACAAATTTGTATGCTAATGCATACAAATTTGTATGCTAATGCGTACGCATTTGTATGCTAATGCGTACGCATTTGTACGCTAATGTGTATGCATTGTGCACTAATGCATACAAATTCAGTTAATTAGCATACTTTTACCAGTGAAAGGAGTAAAAGAGGAGAAGTCGCAATTCTGACCTTTTTCTATTAACCAGACACCTTCCCCTCTTCCGAGCGGGGGGTGCCTGGTTTAGTCCCATTGACTAACATTATGCTCCCCTAGCTCCCCTAGCAACACCCAAGGGCTCGGCCAGAGCACCCGAGCATACGAGCACAGAGGTGCTCGCTCAACACTACTCTTTAATGCAATGGAGGCAATAGTAAATAATGTTAGAGTGACACTGACATATAATATAAAGCTATAGGTATACACATGGTTACTGGTGTTAACAAACAGTCTGCTTAAAAGCATACTGCAACGTTGCATTAGTTGCTTTTTCATAATAAAAATAGAAACATTCCAAAAAATGTCTCTTATTGGGAGCAGATGGTGTTTAAATACACATGGTGTTATCACAAAACCCAGTGGATTGTTGGGATCAAGTGTCCAAAAGTTATGCCTCGGTAGAGACAGATGTCTGTCCCTTTTCATACAAACACAAATAATGTCAGAAGATTTCTTATTTTCGGGAGCAGCAGCATAAAGTATGTGGAATGTGGAAGGGGTAAAGTAGGGTTTAAGTTGTATAGGGGAAATAGTGGCATATGACAGCAATAGACAACAAGGCAGTACTAGCCATAATGGTGGCTGAGTAGGGGTAATGGTAGTGGCAGTAGTTGAAATAGCAGCTCCAGTGGTGGTGGTAGCAACATTAGCAGCCATTCAGCATTAAACATGATGGTAGGCAAGAAAACAGCGGTAGTGGCTTGATAGCAATCAATAGCCTCTATCAGCAATGGCAGATCTATTCATCAGCCTCAGCCTCAGTGTGAAAATCTTTATGGATTCATGCCTCATTGATTTTGACAAATGTGTGATGTTTTGTACACTGGTGGAAGACAACTTTGTCTGTGTGACGATGCCACCAGCAGTACTGAAAACTCTTTCTGAGATGTCACTGGAGGCTGGACAAGACAGTACAGAGAAAGCAAACTTATCCAGTCCCTGACGCTGTTCTACACTGGCTGCCCAGAAGTCCATGGGGTCGGGGAACATGTTGTATCTTGGAGAAAGGCCACAGTCCTAGTAAGACTGAACCTAGCACCATTTGCTAATTTGCATCAGCCTTGTGCAGCGACTAAAAAAACTGTTTCATCATGTTGATGATGAAGAACAGGCTGCTGCTTTTTCTGTTACTTGTGGTATTGGAAATGGAAGGTGGGTGACTTGGCATGGGTTGGAGAAGTGCCTGCAGGTCAGACATGTGGGCAGCAGGGGTCTGGCCTCTGGGAGCTGCAATTTTTCACAGTTCTGATAAATATGGACATCAGAAGTCAAATGGTCACTAGTGCAATATTATTATAAATTTGTAACAGAGTACCTTCACCAGTGTAAAACGTAACCTTTACAGATGATCATTAAAAGTCACCCACATTGTGCTCATAAAATAGAGCTGATCAGGCTTGGCTGGACAAAAAATTAAATGATAGCTCTCCCTCTCAATTGCCCTATTCAACTGTAGGCCCTGCCTATCAAAAACGGAATGGCTGCCCCGATAATGGCAATCCCATGTCAGGAACCTCCTATTTGACCCTGTCTGTCCCTGACAGGGGATAGATACCACCACCCACAGAAGAGACCTGTTAGTTACAGTCCAAATTTTGTCAATAGTCAGATATGTACCATAAAATAATAAATTTACATCAAATAATATAATCACACATAATACATATGTGCTACCCAAAAGCAACCCAAGGCATCAAGGTAATGATCACCAGTGGAAACAAGAGGAGTACATACCATATGTCCCAGGAATGCAAACTTTGTCCCGACACATTTCCCTGAACCGTTCTCTGGGGTCTGTTCATAAGGGGACCACATATAACCCCTCCCCCACCCAACAAACTATAGTGTATGAATAATGAGGAGATGTTGATATTAGTAATAATGAATCTAGTAAAGTATCTGTGCAAAAAACAATATACTCCCGTAGGAGTGCCCGATTGATGTCACAATATGGCCACCAAACAATGTAACAATACAATAGCCACCAGAGAAAAAGGTATATTGTACCACACTAGGACTGAGCAAAATATGACAAACTTGACACAAATATACTGCCAGCAATAAACCGCACTTCAGTGATATTGATTAACCACAGGAAACAATGCTGTGACAAGAGGGACATATTATAATGAAAGAAAATTCAAGTATACTTCCCCAAAGATTGCAGAAGTTATCAAAGCTGGAGGTGATGATAAAGACAGGATCAGTCTGGATCAACATGATAGCATTGGTGGTGTAGTGGTGGCCCTGTTGATGGAAGCAGAGACCTGCTTCCATCATCAGGGCCACCACTACACCACCAATGCTATCATGTTGTTAGAATTTGCATGGAGCAGCCAACATTCTCATGTCACATGACAGTACAAGGCAGGGACGGCTTTTTTGGAGAAATAATGGTGGCTGTACATTATATCTGCTCTTTATTGCTGCCATGGCCACCACCCTCCTCCTCTGAGGTAATTTCATCCTCAGCACCCTGAACCATCTCCCAGGTCTTGTCCAACACACAATCATCATTATAGTCTTTTCCCTCCCAGCCACTTTTATCAAACTATGTTATGTCATTGTAGACTCCATAACCCCTCCCCCCGCCCGATTCCCTTCTCTGTATTTGCCCTGAGTGCCACTGTTGCCAGGGCTACCGCTACCTCTACCACCACCACCACCAAATCTACAATGCCATTACTACTGCCACTATTACTAACACAGTTATGCAAGTCTGTCATGTCTGTCAGCATGGTCAATCAGGGCAAGTCCCCTCCTTTCCAGGCTCACGTGATACTCCATTTTCATCCTTTCTGTCATTTTTTTCTCCAATGTTCCCTGTAAAATGGCATGGGCACCATTTTCTGTGATTCATCTAAAGCAAATAGCCAAAACTTTGGATTTGTTTGGCAGAAGAATTTTTGTGAAATTCCTCTGGAATCCATTATCTCTCTCATATCTATTGTGGACTTCTAAAGCTTTCAGGTTTTAGGCATGTCATCGATAACATTTTAGGACCTGCATGATGGGAAAAGTGGAAAATAACAATTCCTTGTCCATAAGCCAGCTCCTCAGCCGATAGCTTGCATTAATAATTTATCTACTCTTGCTCTTCAGGGCGCCCATGTAGAGCCAAAAAATTCATTTAGAGCTATTTTATTAAGAAGGAACATATATCTTCCACCGGTCTCTACCATCTTGCAGTGTCTCTAAGATGAGATGGATTGTTATAAGGATAGATATTTGTGGTACATTCTGCTAATTATGTTGGTCACACTCCATTGCAGTATTTCATGCTTAAATATTGTCTTATGTTATGTATATGACTGAAATGGATCTTTCTAAATGGCAGATCAGGAAGATGGATAACCAGAACAATCAACTTCTAGGCATTAGATTTATTTATACACTGTCAAGATGTTATACTCTGTTCTCTACTATTGTCAGATTACTTTATGGAGAAGCATCACTCTCTGTGCTCAGATAAACCTTGATATAACATTTCCAAATGAAATGAATTAAATTGCACAATAAATCTAGTAGCTTGTCACTAGGACAAGGCAGGAAATCAGGAAGTTTATAGGTAATCCTTGTAAATATGCAACCTCAAGGCAGTAGCTTCTCCCTTACTTGATAAATATTGCTTTAACTTCTTAAGGCTACTTTCACACTAGCGGCAGGGGTGTCCGGCAGGCTGTTTGGCGGGTGAACAGCCTGCCAGATCCGTGCTGCCGCTAGTGCACGTCTGCAGCCGGAAATATGCTCCGTCCCCATTCACTATAATGGGGGCGGCTGGAGTTCCAGCTGCAGCACGGCAAACATGCTTAGAGGAAGCCGAACTAAAACTACGACATGTTGTAATTTTAGTCCGGCCGCCTCTTGGCATGTTTGCCACGCTGCGGCCGGAATTCCGTCCCGCCACCATTATAGTGAATGGGGACTAGAGATGAGCAAATCTATTCGCCGATTTGTTGATTCGTATCGAATCTTGGAAATTTTTAGCTGCGAAGCGAATCCGAATAATTGGAGATTCGCTCCATTAAGATTCGAAAATGTTCCTAAGGCTCTCTACGCATTCGCTACGTACTTGTCCGATAAATTGTACGCTAATGCTACGTATAAGTTACTCTATACGCTGTTGCGTACAAATTCAATTACTTAGCAAACTTTTACTGTTAGTTCGTTATTTGTGCGCAAAAGCCCGGGAAGAAAGCGGTCACCTGACCTAGTGGGCAGGGCTTGCTCTGATTGGCTCAGGCTCGGTCAGCCAGTGATGCATCACTTCTGCTGCGACTGCTGAGATAAGCAGAAGCACTGTGTGTGAAGTTCCTAAAGACTGAGACCTGTGTTGTTGAAATTGGGGTGTAATTGTTCTGGGAATCCATATTACACATCAGGGATACTGCAGTGCAAGTGTGGGGCAAGTGCAGGGCTAGTAATTAATCAGGCAAGGAGAGAGAGATAGGGAGAGAGGGAAAGAGACAGGGACAAAGACAAAGACCAGCTGCAGGGCCACAGAGTTAAAGAAGAACTCTCGCAAAAAATTTTATTCCATGTCCTGCTAGAAATGTACGTGATGTAATCTGTAGTGAATGTTATTTTCTTACCAGTAGCTGAATTTTTGAGTTATATCATCCTGAAGTTTCTTATCTGTGTCATGTGACTAGGAATTAGACCCACCAACTCACACAGCACCTTATGTGTGGACAGGAAGTCTAATTTTCTATGCATTCCTATGGGAGCCTCACTTTCAGTCTCATAGGAATGAATAGAGAAGTGACTGGCTTGCTGTCTTGGGTCAGTTGGAGGTCAGGGAGTTGGTCACATGACCCAGCTACAATAAGAAGAGAGTGGAAACTCTCAATTTCAGCCTCTGATAAGAAAATGACATTCACTACAGATTATATCATGCAGTTTTCTAACAGGTCAGAAAATAAAATTCTTCTTTAAGTAAAAAATGTCTGGAATGGATAAGCAAAAGGGGTCCAGTTCCAGTCAGACCTCGAGCTCTAAAAAAAAGGAGAAGGTGGCACAGGGCAGCCGGAGCTTCTACTTGTAGTATTCACAATACTTGGCCGGTGTTCCACTAGGCTAACTCACCAAGGCACAAAATTGTAGTGGAGGAGAAAGTGGATGAGGTAGTGGAGTGGATGGCACGCTCATATCAGTCTTAGCCGGATGATCTGCTGTCATCTGCTGATGCAGTATCCATATGCAGCCAGGGGTCAGACTCAAAGCGTTCCTCCTGCTCCACCATTCCTCTCCAGCAAAGCCCGTCATTTTCGTATACAATTTGTACGCTCATGCGTACGTGTTCAAAGAAGTTGCGTACCTTTTAAAACTGAACGTTCATTATTAGTGTGCGAATGTTCACAAAATGCCACATAATAACGTATGATTTGTACGCAGATTCGTCGAATAGATTCGTAGAATATACAAATCTTATGAAAAGTTTGCCGAATGTTCAGCGAATACAATTTTGAATGATTCGCTCATCTCTAATGGGGACGGAGCGTAGTTCCAGCCGCAGACGTGCACTAGCGGCAGCACGGATCCGGCAGGCTGTTCCGGAGGGTGACACCCCTGCCGCTAGTGTGAAAGTAGCCTAACAGTCATATTAAAATTGGGAAAACCCTGCCAAAATGTCACTTTTTTATTGTAGATTTTTAATATGTGTCTGCAATAAATCTTTTTGGTGCACAACTCAGGGGAAACTATTGCATTTTAAACCCTTAATGACATAATTAAATTTAGCCTTAATATTTTTCCCCTTTATCGTCTAGCAGTCATATTTTTTTAATTTTTTTCTTCTAAATGTTTTTATTATTTTGCGGGATAAGCTGTAGTTTTTTTAGGATCCATTTTGAGGTATATTTAGTGTATTAAATAACTTTTATTATTTTATTTTAAGGGGGAGATATAAAAAACCTTCATTTTTACATTATTTTAATTTTTTTACAGTGTTCACTGTGTGTTAAAAATAATCTAATTTTATTATGCGGGTAACTACAATGATGATAATGTCACATTTCTATATATATTTACTGTTTTCTTTTCTCTCCTCCTGCAGCTGTCAGCCGCTCCTTCATTCTCCTCCACACTGACAGGGGGGGGGGCTGCTTTAGCTGCTCATATTTCTGGTTTGGTACCAGCTAGAGATATGTATTGTTCGAAAGCTGACATTCAGTAAATGGGAAGATATTACTGATAGAAATCGGGATGCTGTAAATGCAGCTGAAAGTTAAAGTAAAAGCAGGTTTTACCTGCAATTATTCCCGACTCAATTTCTAACAATGGTTTCTCCTCTGTTGGACTTTTAGCTGCCTTTTATTTATGGAATATCAGCTTTCAAACAAGACCAGATTCATGTTTCTAGCTGCTACCATTCAGGAGAAAGCAGCATCTAAAGCAGCTCCCCCCCCCCTCCACTTTCTGCCTGAGCCCAGCTACTTTTCCCACTACCTATATCTGATCAGTGGAAGGTGTGACTGCCAACACAACCACTAATCAGTTTAAAAAGCCAGAGCCGCTCATGAGGGGCATTGTGGCCTTTTCATAGGTGTTTAATGTCATGTTCATCGGTCAGATGGCTTTTGAGCAGCTCAGCCCTATTCAAGTGTTCAAGTGGATTTCAGCTACAATACCAAGCAAAGCTGCGGTTCAATATATTTAGAGGTCACAGCTCTCATCCTTGAGATATGGCCCCTTCCCACAGCCAATCAGGAAGGATGCTTGGAGTTTGTCCCCACCAATCTGAAATTAATGGCCTACTGTATCTTGAGAATAGGGGCAACAATATTTAATTCTTGGAAACCCCCTTTAATTATTTTATTATGCTATCTAGCAGCCAAACAATGCTGGCTTTTGGGAAAATGATGCATGCTATTTTTGTATTTATAAGTGCCAATGTCATTTCTGTGCGGTACGATGCAATGGTATACAAAGAAGAGGGGAAGACTAGACATGAGGGAATTGATTCTAAAATAATTTGATTTGTTACGATTTTCACAAAACTTTGCCCGCCAAAAAAAAAAAAAACGAAGTTTAAAGTCTGACGTTTTATAAATTCACTTTCCAGATTCCAGTGTTTGTAGAAAGGGAGGGATATTTAAAGGGAACCTGTCACCTCCTGTAGCAAAAAAAACCTGTTAGCAGTACCTTAATTTAGAGGCCAGGGTGATGCTAAAGAAGATCTTCATAAGGAGAAGAGATTCCTCTAACTGCCAGAAATTGGTCTTTTAATCCTCCTGAGCGCGCTGTCTTGACTCCGCTTGAAGTCAAGGGGGCAGCGGCCTCCTTGCTTCAAGTCAAGCAAACCACTCCCCTGGTCAACTTGACTGACAGGTTGCCGTTGAGCCGGGGATCGCGCAAGTCTCGCGCATGCGTGGTGCGCGATTTCTTCCTGTACGATCCCGGCCCGGGCTCTTCACTGTGCCGGCGCTTTACTCTCTACAGCGCATGCGCCGCAGAAGCAAGCGAGCGCGCTTGCCAGAGCGCGCCCGCCGTCCCCGCACGCAAGGGGTCATTGAAAGCGTCCTAACGCCCGGCATGTGCTGTAGAGAGAAAGGAGCCGGCAAAGTGAAGAGCCGGGGCCGGGATCGTGCAGGGAGAAATCGCGCACCGCGCATGCGCGAGACTTGCGCGATCCCCGGCCCAACGGCAACTTGTCAGTCAAGTTGACCAGGGGAGTGGTTTGCTTGACTTGAAGCAAGGAGGCCGCTGCCCCCTTGACTTCAAGTTGAGTCAATACAGCACGCTCAGGAGGATTAAAAAAACAATTTCTGGCAGTTAGAGGAATCTCTTCTCCATATGAAGATCTTCTTTAGCATCACCCTGGCCCCTAAATTAAGGTACTGCTAACAGTTTTTTTTTTTGCTACAGGAGGTGACAGGTTCCCTTTAATTGTGCCTCTGTATTTAAAATAAAAAGTAACACTTGAAATTTTGATGGTATCATTTAATAATTTGTGTACCAAACCTATGACTTTTTATTTATAGGCCTCATAATAAAATGTCTGAAAAATGGGTAACAAGTGGGAAACAAGACTCAGGCCTCATCATCCAAAAGTCAGATTGTGGGTAAAAGCAGCATTGGCATCACCAACCATCAGGCCAGTAGCAGTAGTCCACAGGTCTCTCTGGCTTCCGATTGGTGTCAAATTATTATTATTATTATTATTATTATTATTATTATTAAGGACCAAGATGATGAGTTTGTGGATGGGATTGCTCAGTCCTCTTCTCAGTCACAGCAGGATAATATGGATGTCTCTTCTGAGTCTGACACTGTGTCTATGAGGGGTCACAACAGGGACCACAGCATTCCTCCTGAACCTCCTCCTTTTAACCCAAGAGAAGCAGAAAAAACAGAACCGTTATGTGTGCCCATAAACATGTATTAGGATGGAGCAAAACGGAATGTCTCTTAAAAGCTACTGTTTTGCATTCCGTCCTAAAATTCCATTATATTTAGAGATGAGCGAGCACTAAAATGCTCGGGTGCTCGTTATTCGAGTCGAACTTTTCCCGATGCTCGGGTGCTCGTTTCGAATAACGAACACCATTGAAGTCAATGGGAGACTCGAGCATTTTTGCGGGGGACCAAGGCTCTGCCTAGGGAAGGCTGGGTGAAAACCTGGAAACCTCAGAAAAGGATGGAAAAACCACGGAAATGGACAGGAAACAGCAGGGGCAGCATGCATGGATGCCTCTGAGGCTGCTTAATCCCACCATTACCCCAAATTCTCAGGCAACAGCCTGGTGGTTACCCTCATGTCAATTGTGCTCACCCAGACCAAGAAAGGCGAGGCAAATACTCATCACATGTTAGGGAAGCACCCAACTAGGTGCAACGAAGGTCCATCACCGCCTGCAGGTGACACCACTGCTCATGCTGGCACTGCAGCTGAAATCAAGTTTAGTATCTGTTCTTATCAGTTGCTGTGGCTGCTGGTGGTATAGTGGTGAGCATAGCTACTTCCCAAGCAGTTGATCCGGGTTCGATTCCAGTCTATCACAGGAGGCAATTAAAAATCAGTACAATATCTAATACGTCCCCCTACCCGGGTAAATTGTTTGGAGAGAGGACCTGTAGGTGGGGGGAAGGAGGTTTCACTGGAAGAGCCAGAGGAGTGCCCCCTGGGCTAGCGTGTGTGGTGGTGACAACAGCCGGAATGGATTTGGGAAAACTGTTGCTTTAACCCGTATGGTATCGATTCTTCTCAGTTTAATACCGTATACGTCCCCTATATTTAATGTATTTTTCGAACACGGAAAACGGAAAAAGAGCTTGCTCTGGCCAGGGGAGTGTCTTTCCCACTGCAGCTAAGGGGACGTGTCCATGCTCTGCCTATCACAGGTCAGGAGGCAATTAAAAGAAGAAAAACAAAAAACATCAGTACAATATCTAATACGTCCCCTATCCGGGTAAATAGTTTGGAGAGAGGGCCTGTAGGTGGGGGGAAGGAGGTTTCGCTGGAAGAGCCAGAGGAGTGCCCCCTGGGCTAGCGTGTGTGGTGGTGATAACAGCCGGATGTATTTAGAATGACGACGCAGGACCCCAACTTAAAAATTTAGCATCAACCGGTACAGTCGTAAATTATGAGATTGATCAAGTGTGGTATGTATACTACTCAGTTTAAAACCGTATATGGCAGCTATCTGTAAAAATGGTTTGGAGAGAGAGAAAGATAGGACAAAGACGTAAATTGTTTGGAGAGAGGGCCTGTAGGTGGGGGGGGGCAGGCTGGGGGGAAGGAGGTTGAGCTGGAAGAGCCAGAGGAGTGCCCCCTGGGCTAGCGTGTGTGGTGGTGACAACAGCCGGATGGAGTTAGAATGACGACACAGGACCCCAACTTAAAAATTTAGCTTCAACCGGTACAGTCGTAAATTATGAGATTGATCAAGTGTGGCATGACTTTTTAGATGGAGGTTGCATGTGGTCACGTACTCCCTGGAACCCATAGTCACCCCTTCTCTGATGTGCTAGCCCAGAACATTCTCTGCCCCAATTCGCAAGACCTTTTACTGTTTCCGTGTGCTGACAGTGTGGATTTACCAGTGTTGTCTGAGGAGGTGGTGGACAATGGCGAGACACAGGTGTCGGGGGGTGAGGTAGTTGTATGGGAAGCAAGTTACAGTGGGGACTCCTTGGGGGGGATTTTCTCATGATGGGACAGATTCAACTTGGGTGGATCAGGCACAGGAACAGATGAATTTTTTGGGGGGTTTATTTAACTTTTATTTAGCAAAAATAACCACAGAGATATTTATTCGTTATCTTCTCTGCGCAGTCTGGCGTTGGGGTTCGTCACTTTGATGGCGAGCTGTGCCGCTCTTTCCACAATGGTCTGTAGGTTCTTAGATGAAGACTTTGTTGGCGATTTCAGTACAGAAGGACTTGTTGCTCATCCACAGAACCTCGACCTCCTTGACATTGTGGACAAGGAATTTGCGGGTGGACCAGGAATTTGCGGAACCCTGTGGGCAGCATGTGTTTGGTCTTCTACTTGCTACCGTATCCAATGTTGGGCAATATAGATTCGCAAGTAATATTATTTTTCACACCTATCCCAAAAATAAAAATGTATGCAGTATGCGCAAATAAAACTTGGAAATGGAATTGGAGAGAGGGCCTGTAGGTGGACCTCCGGAAAAAATTGTTTGGAGAGAGGGTCTGTAGGTGGAACTCCGGAAAAATTGTTTGGACAGAGGGACTGTAGGTGGAACTCCGGAAAAATTGTTTGGAGAGAGGGCCTGTAGGTGGACCTCCGGAAAAATTGTTTGAAGAGAGGGCCTGTAGGTGGACCTCCGGAAAAATTGTTTGGAGAGAGGGCCTGTAGGGGGCCCTCCTGAAAAATTGTTTGAAGAGGGCCTGTAGGTGGACCTCTAGAAAAATTGTTTGAATAGAGGGCCTGTAGGTGGACCTCTGGAAAAAATTTTTGGAGAGAGGGCCTGTAGGTGGACCTCTGGAAAAATTGTTTGAATAGAGGGCCTGTAGGGGGCCCTCCTGAAAAATTGTTTGAAGAGGGCCTGTAGGTGGACCTCTAGAAAAATTGTTTGAATAGAGGGCCTGTAGGGGACGCTCCTGAAAAATTGTTTGAAGAGAAGGCCTGTAGGTGGACCTCTGGAAAAATTGTTTGAATAGAGGGCCTGTAGGGGGCCCTCCTGAAAAATTGTGCTAAAAGAGTGCCAGTTGGACCTCTAAAAAATGGCGTTTTTTGGGTCAGCGTTAGGCAAAGACGATATGTAGGAGGAGTAGGAGGAGGAGTAGAGAAGAGGAATCGGATACATAAGTTATTTAAATCTTTAGCTGCTTTCCCCCGGAGGAGATTTGAATTCCGGTGAAATCCAGGCTTTGTTCATTTTAATAAGCGTCAGCCTGTCAGCGCTGTCAGTTGACAGGCGTGTACGCCTATCGGTGATGACGCCACCAGCTGCACTGAATACCTGCTCTGACAGCACGCTAGCGGCAGGGCAGACCAGCACCTCCAAGGCTTACAGCGCCAGTTCAGGCCACGTGTCCAGCTTTGAAACCCAGTAGTTGTATGGAGCAGAGTGATCGCTACGGATGTTGGTATGGTAAGCTAGGTACTCCCTCACCATCTTTCTGTACAGCTCCCCCCTACTCTGCCTAGACTGGGGACAGGTGACAGTGTCTTGCTGGGGTGACATAAAACTGGCAAAGGCCTTGGAAAGCGTTCCCCTCCCAGTGCTGGACAAGCTGCCTGCTCGCCTCCTCTCCCCCGCTACTTGGCCCACAGAACCATGCCCTCTGCCGCTAGCGGCGTCAGATGGGAAGAATTGTTTCAACATGTGAACCAGGGCCTGTTGATATCTATTCACTCTCATACTCCTTTCCTCTGCAGGGATGAGAGTGGAAAGGTTCTGCTTGTACCGTGGGTCCAGGAGAGTGAACACCCAGTAATCGGTGTTTGAAAAAATTCTTCTAACGCGAGGGTCACGGGATAGGCAGCCTAACATGAAGTCTGCCATGTGCGCCAGAGTCCCAACACGCAAGAATTCCCTCTCCTCACTGGCCTGACTCTCCATTTCCTCCTCCTCCTCCTCCAAGTCCTCCTCTTCAGCCCATACACGCTCAAGAGTTAAGGACTGAGCACTGGTACCCTCTACTGTCTCGCCGACATTCTCCGCCTCTTCCTCCTCATCCCCCTCCTCCGATACACGCTGAGAAACAGACCGGAGGGTGCTCTGGCTATCAAGTGACGTATCTTCCTCCACCGTCTCTTGTGACAAGCGTAAAGCATCCGACTTGATGCTGAGCAGTGAGTTTTTCAACAGGCAAAGCAGTGGGATGGTGAGGCTGATAATGGCGGCATCGCCGCTGACCATCTGTGTTGACTCCTCAAAGTTGCTCAACACCTGACAGATATCAGATATCCATGTCCACTCCTCATTGTAGACTTGAGGAATCTGAGAGACCTGACTACCTGTTCTGGTGGAAGATGACATCTGGCAGTCTACAATCACTCTGCGCTGCTGGTAAACTCTGGATAACATGTTTAATGTGGAATTCCATCTCGTGGGCACGTCACACAACAGTCGGTGAGCGGGCAGTTGTAGGCGGCGCTGCGCTGCCCTGAGAGTGGCAGCATCTGTGGTCGACTTGCGGAAATGCGCACAGATGCGGCGCATCTTGGTGAGCAAATCAGACAGATTGGGGTATGTCTTGAGAAACCGCTGAACTATTAGATTGAACACGTGGGCCAGGCATGGCACATGTGTCAGTCTGCCGAGTTGCAGAGCCGCCACCAGGTTACGCCCGTTGTCACACACAACCATGCCTGGCTTGAGGTTAAGCGGTGCCAGCCACACATCGGTCTGCGCCGTGATGCCCTGTAACAGCTCTTGGGCGGTGTGCCTTTTGTCACCTAAGCTCAGCAGTTTGAGTACCGCCTGCTGGCGCTTACCCACGGCACTGCTGCGCCTAGAGCTACCGACTGAAGGCGCCGTGCCCACGGATGGTAATTCGGTGGAGGAGGAGGAGGAGGAGGGGTCGGAGGAGGAGGAGGCATAGTACGTCGGAGAGACCGTGACCGAGGTAGGCCCCGCAATCCTCGGTGTGGGCAGTACATGAGCGGCCCCAGGGTCATTCTCGGTCCCAGCCTCCACCAAGTTAACCCAATGTGCCGTCAGTGAGATATAGTGTCCCTGCCCGGCAGCACTTGTCCACGTGTCCGTGGTTAGGTGGACCTTCTCAGAAACAGCGTTAGTCAGGGCACGGATGATATTCTGTGACACGTTCTGGTGTAGGGCTGGGACGGCACATCGGGAAAAATAGTGGCGGCTGGGGACCGAATACCGAGGGGCAGCCACCGCCATGAGATTTCGAAAGGCCTCGGTCTCTACCAGCCTATAGGGCAGCATCTCCAGGCTAAGCAATTTGGAGATGTGGACGTTGAGGGCTTGGACATGTGGGTGGGTGGAACTGTATTTCCTCTTGCACTCCAGCGTCTGCTGTAAAGACAGCTGAACGCTGCGCTGGGACACGTTGGTGGACACTGTGGAGGATCGTGGAGGCGAAGGTGTGGTTTTCCGGCAGGAGGCGCTCATGCGGACATCTAGGCCTCCAGACTTGCGGACATCTAGGCCTCGCCACGGGAGCTTCACTACGTGAAACAGTTGCTGCTGATGCACCAGCTCTGGCCCTGCTTCTCCCTCTGGCCACACCACTGCCTCTTACAACCTGTTCTGCTGCAGCACTCGCCTCCGCCTCAGAAGCACTGTCTTCACTCGGCATATCAACCCAGCTTGGGTCAGTCACCTCGTCATCCTCCGATTCCTCAGTCTGCTCCCCCCTCGGAATTCCTCCCCTAACAACAACTTCACCACTGTCTGACAACCGTTTCTCCTCATCGTCCGACACCTCTTTACAAACTTCTTCCACTAAGTCAACATTGTCATCATCATCATCATCACCCACAGACTGCGACAGTTGGAAAACTTGGGCATCGGGAACTAGGTCAGCAGCAACCTGAGAAGTAGTTTGTGACTCTGGGAAGGGTCCAGAAAACAGTTCCTGAGAGTATGCCGGATCGCATTCCAAATTTTCCTGGGAGGGGGCAGACTGGGGGGAAGGAGGTTGAGGTGGAGGAGCCAGAGGAGTGCTCCCTTGGGTAACGTGGGTGGACTGCGTGGAAGACTGACTGGTGGACAAATTACTTGAAGCATTGTCCGCAATCCACAAGATCAGCTGTTCGCACTGTTGTGGTTTCAACAGTCCTCTACCGCGTGTCCCGGTAAGTTGAGACATGAAGCTAGGGAGTGTAGCTCTGCAGAATTCCCCTGCTGCCTCATCAGCAGGTACTGTCTCACCCTGCCCAGGACCACGGCCTCTGCTACCCTGCAGTAATTGAATGCCCACGCCCTCGTCCTCGACCCTTAGCCCTGGGGTTCAACATTTTTTGTATATAAGTGTATGATATATAAAAAAAAAAAATTAAACGGGCCTGGTGTACTGAAACCCACAAACTTGTTCAGTCTGGTAGAATTAAGTGACGTACAGAAAGTGTCGCCTGGACAGTATATACGGAGCGGAGCGAGTGTGCTGAACTGTGGCACACAGAAAGGTTAAACGCAGCTGAGTAAAATGGATTTGTATCACTGAGCTAAAACTACTGAAAAACTTATTTTTATTTATATTTTGTTTTTTATATTTTTTTTTAAATTTTGTTTTTTTTGGGAACGTGACGTGCAGGAACTATCGTAGAACTGACTGACACCCTGTTAACGGTGGCTATTTAGACTGCGACCCAGACAAATGTCGCACAGAGAGTTTTCTGGATCAAGCTGTAGATGATATTGGTAGCAAATGACTTGGTTGTATTCTGTGACGTACAGAAAGAGTCGCCTAGACAGTATATACGGAGTGAAGCGAGTGTGCTGAACTGTGACACACAGAAAGGTTACACGCAGCTGAGTAAAATGGATTTGTACCACTGAGCTAAAACAACTGAAAAACTAATTTTTTTAAAATTTAGTTTTTTTTGGGAATGTGACGTGCAGAAACTATCGTAGAACTGACTGACACCCTGTTAGACTGCGACCCAGACAAATGTCGCACAGAGAGTATTCTGGATCAAGCTGTAGATGATACTGGTAGCAAATGACTTGGTTGTATTCTGTGATGTACAGAAAGTGTCACCTGGACAGTATATATGGATTGGAGTGAGTGTGCTGAACTGTGACACACAGAATGGTTCCACACTGCTGTGTGCAATGGATTTGTATCACTGAGATAGAACAATAAAAAAAAAAAAAAAACAGGGTTTGGTATGGCAATAGCTGCACTACTAGTGCCAGCCAGCCAGCCAAGCCAGGAGACAAAAAATAAAAAATTCTTCTAGCCCTTAGAAGGGCTGTTGGGTTCTTTGTGGGTGATTCCTGCCTAACAGAGAACTAAATTCAGGCCCTAACACTGTCCCTGAAAGGCAGCAGCTCTATCCCTAACGACATCCAGACGGCATCTGAGCCGAGCACCGCGGCCAGTCACTAGTATATTCCAGGGTCACCTGATCAGGCCAGCCAACCCCTGCTATCGACATGTAAGGGCCCCACGTGATGCTGGGTGTACCGCAGAGTCTCCTGGCTTGTGATTGGCTGTGTTTATAGGCGCCAAAAAAGCACGATGCGGAAGTTGCCATTTCCTCGAGTATGGCGAGATACTCGTCCGAGCAGCGAGCACTTACAAGTACCCTAATACTCGATCGAGCACCAAGCTCGGACGAGTATGCTCGCTCATCTCTAATTATATTCCATCATAACTCTATTATAACGGAACCATATAACAGAATTTATAACGCAAATATTAACCTACCCATACCCGTCCATAGTAAATGGTAAAACACTAGGTAACACTGACATGGAAAAGGAATTTTAGTAAACAGCAAGCTAAACTCTAAAAACCAGTGTCAGGCAGCTGCTGCCAAGCCAAATAACATAATGAGTTGCATCAAAAGGGGCATAGATGCCCATGATGAGAACATAAGTCATAGTAATAGAAAATATTCTGGTGCTAATGCTATGCTTATTTAGTAAATTTGAGATTCTTGGCAAATATATTTTGTACAAAATTATTTGGGTCGTCTGCCAAACTTCAAGCCGATCTCTGTAAGAGGGGAACCTAACACTAAATGCTACCTGTTATGTGCTATACCGGCCACCATAAAATTCAGGGAGTGCAGGCTCCACATGCATGCTGGGTTCACTCTGCTTTTTGTCATTTTTGGTGCCAAAACGGCCTCCAGTAAATCCAGTGAATGCAGGTACCAACATACATGCTGAGCCCACCTGGTGCCAGACGGCTGCCAATGAATGGAATGAGAATCCACTCTATACCTCACCTGGTGCCAAAAGGCTTCAAGTGAGTGCAGGGAGAGCAGACTACAGCTTTATACTTACACTAATTAAAATCATCCTATGGGGCAGAAAGGCTAGTCAGGAGTATAGAGGAGGTATAAAGTGGACTCTCATTGCATTCATTGGTAGCCATCTGGCACCAGGTGAGGTATAGAGTGTGCCCAGCATGCATGTTGGTACCTGCATTCACTGGATTTAATTGAGGCCATTTTGGCACCATAAATAATAAAAAGCAGAGTGGACCCAGCATGCATGTGGAACCTGCACTCCCTGAATTTTATGGTGGTCGTCATGGCACATAACAGGTAGCATTTAGTGTAGGGTTCCCATCTTAAAGAGATCGCCTTCACATTTGGCAGACAGGCCCAAACAATTTTGTACAAAATATATTTGCCAAGAATCTCAAATTTACTAAATAAGCATAGCATTAGCACTAGAATATTTTCTATTACTATGGCATTTTTGTACTTCGTATTTAGTTTGCAGAGTGCTGTTGCATAGTATTTTTTTCCTTCATGATAAAAATATAGTCCTGTCACTTTACATAGAAGAGGTAAGAGCAGTGAGACTATGGAACTCTCTACCTGAGGAGGTGGTGATAGCAAATTCACTATAAGAGTTTAAGAGGGACCTGGATGTATTTCTGGAGTGTAATACTATTACAGTTTATAGTCACTAGAGATCAGTTGTTGACCCAGGGAGCCATTCTGATTGCCTGATTCGTTTCTCCTAAGGCGACTTTCACACTAGCGTTTTAAAATTCCGGTATTGAGTTCCGTCATAGGGGCTCAATACCAGAATAAAACGCTTCAGTTTTGTCGCCATTCATTGTCAATGAGGACAAAACTGAACTGAAGACAACGGAATGCTCCTGAAAGCATTCCGTTCCGTCTTCAGACCGGAGAACAAACCGCAGCATGCTGCGGTTTGCTCTCCGGTCCAGGCATCCGCACCAAGACGGATCCGGAATGACCCCCAATGCAAGTCAATGGGGGTGGATCCGTCTGGTGTGACCACAATGGTAACCGGATCCGCCCTCCATTGACTTTCAATGGAGTTCATGACGGATCCGTCACCACATACACACAATTCACACATACAGACATAGACATACACATAAACATACACAGACATATATACATACAAATACACATACATGCTTACATGCTCCCCGGCAGGTCTTCAGAGCGCCGGACGGACAGGACGGCGCGCACAGATGACGATTCCACCAGGCGCCCAGCAGAGGGCGCTGTGGGGAATCGTCACCTGTGTGAGCCGTCCTGCTCCTCCGGCGCTCTGAAGACCTGCCGGGAGCATGTAAGTATGTATGTGTATTTGTCTGTGTATATGTGTGTGTGTCTGTGTGTATGTATGTACTGTGTGACATGTGTGGGGCCGGAGCGCGGTTCCGGCTCCACACATGTCTCTGCTGCAGTCCTGATCCGGCAGCACCCTTCACCTGCCGGATCAGGCCTGCCGCTAGTGTGAAAGTAGCCTAAAATTAGGAAAATTGGCTTCTTCTTGGCTCCTCTCACTGGGTTTTTTTCTTTTCTTCCTCTAGATCAACTTGCAGGATAACAGGCTGAACTAGATGGACAAATGTCTTTTTTCAGCCTTACAAACTATTATATTATATTACTATGAGCAAACATCCCACTGGTTGTCTCTCCGTCAACTACAACTGGGCAAGGTGGTCAGCAACAATGGCAGAAGCATTATGCCCATGCTACATTTGGGTGAAATAGTACATGCTCCCTGCATGAAGTACTTAATAAATTTAGTTGCACAACACTTTTTGAAAATGCACTCTGGCTTCTAAACAGTGCTGGCCATATTCAGGTGACTGTCTTTGTATTTCTTATGAAGCATAGAGCTCCCAATTGGATTTGCAGTGTCAGAACGGTCTGCCACTGCACTGCTTTATCCACAATGCTCCAACTCGCTGGAATCCCATCCTTGTATATACTAGAGCATCTATATGTGCAGCGTAAAGTGGTGAATGATTTCATCATGCACCAGACCACCTCAGCAGAGTGCATGTTGTTTCTCGAGGTCAGGCAGTGGCAGCTCATTAGAGATTTGACTTGCCTACTCAGTCCCTTCAAAGAGGATAGACATGTTCTGTATCTGAATTAGAAGGCAGTCAGTCCATATAGAAAGTGGCAGGACTTGGAAAAAGAAAAATTACTGGAAATTTTACATTTTGGTTAAAGGTAGAATGCTTTACATACACGTTTGAAACAATTATTTTTATTATTTGGTTGGCTTGCACTATTGATATACTACATGAGGACTCTCACTGAATACATTTACGGGTAGTAAATGATGGAAAACCTGACGTTCCCATTTGTTCTTTATCATTTCTTAACATTAGCTTTGATCTTCATACCATTTCCTGAAGATGCAACAAAATCTTCAGTGGATCTAACAGAAGCAAGGTGAACATACTGTGGGGAAGTTAGCTCGGTAGGGTGCGGGTTTGCTGTGTGAACAGCAGTCAGAGTCCCAGACACAGATGAAGTCCAAATGCAGGCTTGGCCTGCGTTTATTCACAAGCTCAAAATAAAAGATAATACAGCCTTTGCTTCAGGTACAAACAAAATAAACCCTGCTTGTCCAGCACTACCTAAACATAAGACAGTTTTCCTCACTATACGTGCGTCTAGCTACAGCCACACGAATACAACATGTTATGCAGTACAGTCCACAAGTTTTTACCTTTGATAGCGTCAAAAGTATCTCTGAGGCCAGCAGCCTTCAGCATTCCTAGCTGCACCCAGCCTTCCTCTGTCTGCACATCTTGCAGGCTTTGTGGACCTGCTAATGGTCCAGCCTCAGCACCTGTGGTGCCTGACTCCAAACCCTAAGACCTGGAGTGGAGGAAGTGGGATGGATGGCCCCCCTGCCAACCTGTCATCCATCCCAAAAAACCAGGCCCAAACACACTTTATCAAAGTGTCTCCAGCAACTACTTTTGCTGGAGACCATATCGCACTTTCTTGGTTTCCCCATGTCTCCTGTTGGGAGACATGAACTTCCCTCAGTCTCTAGTAGGCATAGTAGCTGAACCCAGGAGAAATATACCGGCCATCCAGGATTAACCCCTTCAGTGTCTCACATTCCCTCCCCCTTTGTTCGAACCTGTGGGGGCGAACACTTTTAGCCATTAAACAGTGTGTCCTTGATAGCGCATCTGCGTTCCCTTGTAATTTACCAGCCCTGTGTTCTACAGTGAATTTAAAGTTTTGCAACGTAAGGAACCACCTCGTGACCCTTGCATTTCTCTCTTTAGCCTGGCTCATCCAGGTGAGAGGGGAGTGGTCGGTCACTAGCCTGAAGTGCCGACCTAGCAGGTAATACTTCAGCGCTTCTAGGGCCCATTTTATCGCCAAACATTCACGTTCCACAATGCTGTAGTTCCTTTCTGGGGGTGTAAGCTTCCTGCTAAGATAGGTGACTGGGTGCTCCTCACCCCCACCTCTTGGGAAAGTACTGCCCCTAGCCCTACGTCAGAAGCATTGGTTTGTACCACAAATGTCTTAGTGAAATCAGGAGTGACGAGTACTGGCTCTCTACAGAGGACTAATTTCAGTCTTTGGAATGCCCCCTCAGCCTCTTCACTCCATTTAACCATGACAGACCTACTTCCCTTGGTCAGATCTGTCAAGGGCGCTGCTATAGTGGCAAAAGTTAGGGATAAATCTGCGGTAATAGCCCACAATACCCAGAAAAGCTCTCACCTGCTTTTTGGTCACTGGCCGTGGCCAATTTTGGATGGCTTCTACTTTGTTGACCTGGGGCTTGATGACACCTCTCCCTATTATGTACCCTAGATAACGCGCCTCCTCCAGACCCAACGCACATTTTTTTGGGTTTGCAGTCAAACCTGCAGCCCTGAGGGAGTCTATTACTGCTTGCACCTTTGGTAGGTGACTTTCCCAGTCTTCACTAAAAATGATGACGTCATCTAAATAAGCAGAAGCATACCTGCGATGGGGCTTAAGGATGACATCCATTAATCTCTGAAACGTGGCAGGAGCCCCATGTAGTCCAAAGGGAAGGCAGACATATTGGACCAAACCCTCAGGGGTGACAAATGCAGTCTTCTCTTTAGCACGGTCAGTGAGCGGTACCTGCCAATACCCTTTCGTCAGATCTAGTGTAGAGAAAAATCTCGCATGTCCCAATCTCTCTATCAACTCATCCACCCTTGGCATTGGATAGGCGTCAAACTTTGACACCTCATTTAATTTCCGGAAGTCGTTACAGAACCGTAGTGTGCCATCTGGTTTGGGTATCAGGACTATGGGACTTGACCATTCACTATTTGACTCCTCAATAACCCCCAGCTCCAACATTTTTTTTACTTCTCCTGAAATGGCCTGTCTACGAGCTTCTGGTACCCTGTATGGTTTTAAGTGTACCCGTACCCTTGGCTCAGTGACAATGTCGTGCTTGACTAGGGAAGTACGCCCAGGTAATTCGGAGAACACATCAGTATTCCTCAGGACAAACTCCTTTGTCTGCTGCCCTTGTGCCCTAGACAAGGTTTCCGAGATACGCACCCCTGGTATACTCTTGGGAGGGACCTTTACCACAGGGGGAAGCTTCCCCGGGCTACCCCTACTGGGTAAACTCACTGCAGCCAAGGACTCTCGCTCTTTCCATGGCTTCAGCAAATTAACATGGTAGATTTGCTCAGGCTTCCTTCTGCCGGGCTGGTGCACCTTATAGGTGACTTCCCCCACCTTCTCAATAACCTCATATGGCCCGTGCCATTTGGCCAAAAATTTGCTTTCTACAGTTGGCACCAAGACCAGCACTCGGTCCCCTGGCGCAAAGGTTCTGACCTTAGCCGACCTGTTATACACGCGACTCTGGGCCTCCTGTGCTTGCTCTATATGGGCCTTCACTATGGGCATAACGGCCGCTATCCGATCCTGCATGAGGGAAATGTGTTCGATAACACTTCTGTAGGGGGTGTGTTCTTGCTCCCAGGCCTCCTTGGCGATGTCCAGGAGCCCACGAGGGTGTCGGCCATATACTAGCTCAAATGGAGAGAACCCGGTGGAGGACTGGGGTACCTCACGTATTGCAAACATCAAACAGGGCAATAAACAATCCCAGTCTTTACCATCCTGGCTAACCACCCTCTTTAACATGCCCTTCAAGGTCTTGTTGAATCTTTCAACAAGTCCGTCAGTTTGGGGATGATATACTGACGTACGCAGGTGTTTAATTTTTAAGAGCTTGCACATCTCCTTCATGACCCGTGACATAAACGGGGTCCCCTGGTCGGTGAGGATCTCTTTAGGAATGCCAGTTCGGGAGAACATGTTAAACAGCTCTCTGGCAATGACCTTTGCAGAGGTGTTTCTCAGAGGTACCGCCTCAGGATATCGGGTGGCATAGTCTAATACAACCAGTATGTACTGATGCCCTCTAGCGGATTTCACCACCGGGCCAACTAGATCCATTGCAATTCTGTCAAATGGTACCTCTATGATGGGCAGTGGTACTAAGGGACTCCTGAAGTGAGACATAGGGGCCGTTAACTGACACACAGGGCAGGACTCACAGTACTCTTTTACGCTGGTATATACACTTGGCCAGTAAAACCTCCGTGAGACCCGTTCTAGGGTTTTCTCACAGCCCAAATGACCTCCCAATGCATGCTTATGGGCTAAGTCTAATACTGTTCGGCGATAGGGCTGAGGCACAACCAGCTGTTCAAGCTCCTCCCCCCGTACCTTATCTATACGGTAGAGTAGTTCCTGATTCACTGCAAAGTAAGGGTACCTTGTATCAGCCCCGGGAACTTGGGGGACCCCATTGATTACAGTAACATTTTCACAGGCTCTTACCAGCAAGGGATCTCTAAGCTGGGCTGTCCCAAAATTGTCCCGTGACACCTCCAAGTCCGGCAGATCCGGACCCTCCTCCGGTTCTTCCGTGTCACCTACCAACACTGCTAGGGGAAACTTCCCACTTTCACTTGGGGTCACCCCTACTGCTGGTACCTCGGTGTCTGAGTCATAAGGCTCGGGGGTTATGTCCTGACCCCTGTTATCACCAACATCATCATTATCATCATCATCATCAATAATAACACGTTTTGCACAATGCGTGTTTTTTCCCTCCCACAAGTCCCAAAACAATGGAAAGTCTCTTCCTATGATGACTTCATGAACTAAAGTCTTCACCACGCCCACCTCATGGGTAATAGCACCACAAGAGGTGCCTATGGTGACATCAGCGGTGGGGTATTCCCGTGTGTCCCCGTGGATACACAACACCCCAATAGTCCGTCCACTGTATATCCCCGAACCGACCAAAGACCCATGCATGAGGGTGACCAGGCTTCCTGAGTCCAGCAGGGCAGACACTGAGTAACCCCCAATGATGACAGTGCACATTTGTGGTTCAGTCCCGGGCACACTCTCTGCCGCCAGAACGGAATGGGCAAAGAGAGAAACACGCCTGGAGGTATTGCAGTCCATGGGCTCGACGGTAAGGGGGCAGTTAGCCGCGATGTGCCCCCACTCACGGCACCGCCAACACTGTATGCGCCCTTGGTCTCTGTCGCCAGACCCCCGTCGTAGCCCAACTGCTGGCCCCCTTTCAGGGTCACCTCTCTGTGTCGCCTGCCTCAGATCTCGAGTAACCGGAGCAGTCTTACCCGCACTTCTAGTCATCTTGGTCTCCCTGGCATTGCCCCTGCCGGAGGAGGTCTGTAGCAGCTCCTCAGTGGCATGATACCGCTTCAGCAGGTTTACCAGCTGGTCCGCATCTGTAGGTCCTGCTTGCCCAACCCAGCGCTGTATACGAGGCGACAAAGTACGGGTGAACTTGTCTAGGACGACCCTCTCAACGGTCTGCGCTGGAGTGCACTTCTCCGGCTGTAGCCACTTTGACACTAGGTGGATCAGGTCATGCATCTGGGACCGTGGTGGGAGGCTTTCCAAGAAAGTCCAGGCGTGCACCCGCCCTGCACGCACCTGCATGGTTACCCCCAACCGAGCCAGGATCTCGGCCTTTAGCTTGGCGTAGTCTCGGGAGTCCAACCCACTCAGGTCAAAGTAGGCCTTTTGGGGTTCACCGGTTAGGTAAGGCGCCACGACATCCGCCCACTGGTCCACAGGCAGCATTTCACGCTCTGCAATTCTTTCAAAGACAGCAAGATACGCCTCTATGTCGTCGGTAGGTGTCATCTTTTGGAGCGTGGCTTGCACTGTGGCCCTCACAGATGGTTGCACACTTTGGGTTCTTTCCGTAGTTAAAGCTTGGGGTACGGTCAAGGCTCCTGCCAATTTTTCTACCAACAGTCTATTCATCTCAACTTGCTGTTGTAGCATGGCTTGGGAGGCCTCGTACTGTTGCCGACTGATTTCCTGCTGTTGCCAAGTGGCTTCTTGTTGCTGCAGACTGGCTTGGATCATCTGTTTGACCAGGTCCTCCATTGCCACCGCCTTTTTAGAGAATTCACCTGCCGCCTTCACCAAGACATAGAGCGGCAAACAACAAATCAGTCCTTTTAGTGTGTGTGTCTCTTTAAGACTGCGTTTTGTTCACCTTGCCCGCATTCTCCACCATATGTGGGTAAGTTAGCTCGGTAGGGTGCGGGTTTGCGGTGTGAACAGCAGTCAGAGTCCCAAACACAGATGAAGTCCAAATGCAGGCTTGGCCTGCGTTTATTCACAAGCTCAAAATAAAAGATAATACAGCCTTTGCTTCAGGCACAAACAAAATAAACCCTGCTTGTCCAGCACTACCTAAACATAAGACAGTTTTCCTCACTATACGTGCGTCTAGCTACAGCCACACGAATACAACATGTTATGCAGTACAGTCCACAAGTTTTTTTATAGCGTCAAAAGTATCTCCTGAGGCCAGCAGCCTTCAGCATTCCTAGCTGCAGCCAGCCTTCCTCTGTCTGCACATCTTGCAGGCTTTGTGGACCTGCTAATGGTCCAGCCTCAGCACCTGTGGTGCCTGACTCCAAACCCTAAGACCTGGAGTGGAGGAAGTGGGATGGATGGCCCCCCTGCCAACCTGTCATCCATCCCAAAAAACCAGGCCCAAACACACTTTATCAAAGTGTCTCCAGCAACTACTTTTGCTGGAGACCATATCGCACTTTCCTGGTTTCCCCATGTCTCCTGTTGGGAGACATGAACTTCCCTCAGTCTCTAGTAGGCATAGTAGCTGAACCCAGGAGAAATATACCGGCCATCCAGGATTAACCCCTTCAGTGTCTCACAATACTTAAAATGTATCTGCAGCATAACTATGCTCTTTTCCCTGTGATTTGTATAGTGGGAGCATACAATTACAATATGTAGTGTAGTGAGAGTTCTTGCTCATTTCAGACAAGGTTTCCATAGGGAATGAATAGGAAAATAAAGCATCTGGCAACCCTCACCAACATAATTGAATACTTGTCAAAGTAAATTAAAAACTAGATTTTTATGCAAGAATGCCGCTGGATGTCTTTCTTTTTTTCCTGTGCAGAATGGGCCACAAGATTACACTTTGAACATTAGTGATTCTGATCTGCATTAATCTAGTATTACTACAATATATCATGGGGCGCCTACAGTTCTTTTAGTTCATCAGATAGAGAGATAAGCTTGTTTGGTGGATTCCTCAGGCACCAGGCCTGTGGAGAAGGCTGAATTTAATAAACTGTCTAGATATATTCTGCATCTCTCTTCCTCTTTTTCTTTCTCCTTTCGCTGGTATGATAAACAATCACACATTGTTACTTTGGTTCGTGATGGTCCACTTGCTTTGCTACATGCAAAAAATATGTTCATTAAAATATTCCCATAGAAACACAAGGGAAAGAAAAAAGTACATTGTTAAATGTCAATTGAAAGTAAAAAACAGCAATAGACTTTGTAGGTATGTATGCCTGTATTGTATGAAAATTTTTGAAACTTTCTAATTTTAAACTTTCTAACTTTGGGAGAACTCTGCTGTGAGTGAACGGAAACATTCTTGTTTACATTCCAGAGGTTACACAGATGTATCCTTCCTCACCTTTAAAGGGGTTATCCGAGACTAAAAAATGTCCCCCATATGGCGTGCCCTTCACACTGAATCTATTTACCTGTCTCCCTGCACTGCTCCTGGTCCCCGCACCACTGCTGCTGCTCCCCCCTGAGTGCGAATTAAAACATCCGGTATCAGGTGAAGGAAGGAAGGTTCAGCCAATGGCAGGCAGTGACTGGGATGAGCTTCCCTAGCATAACCCGCAATGCTAGGGAGGCTCGTCCCTGTCATCGCCTGCCATTGGCTGCCCCCCCCCCCCCAACACTGGATTTTTTCATCCGTGCACTGGGAGAAGCAGCTGCAGCGATGTGGGGACCAGGAGTGGTGCAGGGAGTGGGGAGCCAGGTAAGTAGATTCAGTGTGAGGGGCCTGGGCATATGGGGGACATTTTTTATTCTTAGATAACCCCTTTAATCTTGGTTTTATATGCCCTGATATGTGTGTCACTAGACAACTTTTCAAAAGAACATGATTTTGGGATATTGTTTCATGAGATGACTATCTTATATGTGTTTCTGTGTTGCCACCTAATAAGTTGCCAGCTGTCAAAAGTATGCTCTTGTATTAGAAAAGGAACTTTTGGATTTCTCCTTTCCTAGTTTACTGTGGAGGTTACCAAGGAGAGGAATCCTTGTGCAGATGCATAAGAAAAATAATGTAGAAATTTAATTTAAGTCTTATTCCTTTAAGGGCCCCATTACCGCTGCCTTGCCTGCCTCTATGTTTTCTTTGCCCTTGGGTCCATTGCAACAGCTAATCTTGTAACCATGGATAGAAACAGAAATAACTGTTGGTGCTGTTAGCATTTAAGGGAAAACATGTATACAAATATACACTTTGAGCTTCCTATTTTCTGATGCATTTATTACACCTTTGCCTATAGATACACTGTATGAGCCCAATGATCCAAAGAAAACGAAAAACGATATCTTCTATCATGAATTATTTAAAATTCAACAATAATCCATAAATTCATTTATGACCTTCAAACATTTTACCTTTCTGTTTCTCGAGTACAAAACTGTAAATTGCCAATTTCACTTTGCTTTGAAGCATGCTTGCTGCATTGTATAAATTTGCTGTGAGTCCTTGTACAAGAAAGCTGCAATTATGAAAATTACATTAAAATATTGTGATGCCATTATGGCAAAAATAGAAAAATCAATCCTGAGCTTACATCTAGTGTTGTATGACAAAGACAACATTAGTTTAATATAAATACAAAAACTTGAGAAGAGGAACATTATTCAGTATCAGCTTGTGGAACAGCACATTCCATATTAAATAACCGTAAGTTAATTGGGCATTCATTCTTTACATTGTCACCATATATAGGCCTCACCAACCCTTTCATATGGGAGCCACCCTGGTGAATGGCTGAGGGAGAATTCCAGACATTTCCGACAGTGGCCACTTATTGAAGATTGACCCACTAGAACCAGATTCATTACAGGAAGCTGTATACTCTGTATTATAGAGCAAGGTCAGACCTTGTCTCTGTCACACCAATAAGAAAATGGACAATCTCTTTAAAGGGGTATCCTATAAATGTAAAACTTGTTTTACTTAGTTACTCAGTGGACACAGTGGATCTGTTATTGTTTTTTTAAGATCTGAAAAAAAAAAGGATCCAGCACCATTGACTTACATTATTTTAGTGTTGGATCCGGTTTGTTCCATTTGGCAATTTGGCAGACCAAAAACAAAACCTGGCAGCAGTCACAAAATTGAACAAACTGGAATGCAACTTGATCTGTTTTGTCCCTATTGACAATACATGGGGACAAAAAGGGAGCATTTTACTCCGGTTTTGAGATCCTCTGCCAGATCTCAGTAACGGAATACAAAGCACAGATGTGAAAGCAGACTAGGAGTGCATGCTGGGAGCAGAGGCAGATTGGGAACTCAAAGTGGCCCTGGAAAAAAGGTAAAAGTGGCCCCATGTTGAAAGTGGAGCCAAACTGGCAGGGGGTGTGGCCAAGTCAAGTAGGTAAGGTCAGCAAACTGTTAGGTCAGCTACAAATACATCCTTGTATATTACTGAGTAGCAGACTTTCATACTAAATTCTTACACAGATTACATATCAGGCTGAGATGAGATCACCATTCATTTTTTGTTCTTCTGATCCATCAAACGAATATAAAAATATAAATGGATCCTATAAAAATAACAGATCCTGAACATCAGTTATGCAAATTTGGCATCCATTTGAACCATTTCTGCCTGAGATCCGTTATTTTAGAAAAAAAAGTACTGCATCAGAAGTATGGAAAAAAAAAGGTGATGTTAACTCAGCCTTAGGGCTTACAGACGGATCCTCAAAACATGGATACCAGCCATGTGCTATGTCCGTTCCGCATTTTGTAGAACGGATCATCCAGCCCCTAATGGCACAGTCCTATCCTTGTCTGTAGTGCAGACAAAGATGGGACATGTTCTATTTTTGTTCACGGACATGGAATGTACATGGAGTAATTTCAGTTTTGTTTTTGTTTTTTTTGTGTGGCCCCATTGAAGTGAATGGTTCCACATACAGGGTGCAAAAAAAACAGGACACAAAACAAAAATACGTTTGTGTGCATGAGCCCTTAGAAGCCATAATCAAAGTAAGAAGTGGCAGCAGTTTAAACGTAAGCCACCGTCCAATGTAATTAGAAAGAAAAAGACTGCGGCACTTCCAACTGGTTAAAACATGTGTAGTCTTTTATTCACCCATGCGACGTTTCAATCCACTTGCTGGGACCGTGCTTGAGAACAGTCCCAGCAAGTGGACTGAAACGTTGCATGGGTGAATAAAAGACTACACATTTTTTAACCAGTTGGAAGTGCTGCGGTCTTTTTATTTCTATATAATATATATATATATATATATATATATATATATATATATATATATATATATATATATATATATATTTTTTATATATACACACACACACTGCAGTACATATCTATACAATCTATACATATGTTTGTATACACAGACATATACATACACTCAAGTACATATATTACCATATATACATATGTATGTATAAACAGGCATATACATACACTGCAGTATATATCTATATACTATATACACATATACATTCACTGCATGGACTACCCCTAGTAATATATAGTATATATATACTTCAGTACATATCTATTACTAGGGGTAGTCTTGCAATATAGTTGGTGAGGACATGGCACACAGAGAGACTGACTGATGATGAAGTAGCAGGAGGTGTCAGCATACCTGATAGCAGGGGGAGGGCGATGTCTCCATGTTTGGAGAGCAGGAAATTGAGTTGGGAGAGAAGGGCAGTCATTGGCTGGAACAAATCACATGACAGCTCCCAGCTCTGAGGCTGCAGCTCTGTACGGTGAGGGCAGGAGGGGGAGGTCATTTTATTCTGCTGAGGCTCTCACACATTGTATGATAATGACAGCACAGCAGGGCCAGCGCCTGCAATGTGTATTACGGGTGGTAATACACAATGCTAGCCTCTGCTGTCATTATCATGCACAGTGTATGATAAAACCAGAGAGCAGGAGGGCCGGCAGCCAGCCATGTGTATTGTAGTTGGGTGCTGTAGATCGGGCTCTGCCGCCCCCTGCCTATTAAAAGGCAATCATCCCACCGGGAGGTTCCCCGGTAAGGTGCATTGCCAATCCGCCCCTGGCTGGGAGTGACTGATGACTAAGAGCAAATCTGGTTGCTGGGATAGGATACTTAAAAAAAAAAATCACAATGTTAAGGCCCTATTCACACAAACCTAGTGCCATCATGCTCGTGTTGTGGACCACAAGCCGCAGGTCTGCAAAACATGAGCTCCGGCTGTGTGAATTCCGCATCATATTGTGAACCCATTGATTTCACTAAAGATACGACATGACGCGGAGGCATGGACCTGTAAGCCCTTTTGTGGGCTTCCGGGTCAGTGCCTCCACTACCCAAAAGACAGAACATGTCCTATGTTTCACAGCATCTTGCGGATTGCGAGATTGTGATGCCGAGTTCACATGGCTGGTAGCCATGTTTAGCGGACCTGCTATTTGTCGTCCACAACACAGGCACGGCAACACTATGGTTGTGTGTATAGGATCTTAAGTTGTGCATTAATCTGGCTTAAATGCTTTCATGACAGTGAGAGAACAGTGATTCTTCCTAAAGACTGGGGACACCATATGAGAAAAGAACCTGAATGGACACAGAGAATAAGAAACCTAGACATAATGAACCAGTATACGCTGCATATAGTCATATGCACATTTTTATCCGATTATATTGACTTCTGTAACACCTGGAGGAACAGATGGGTTAAAGAAATCTCTTATAGCTGCAGCTTCTATCATAAAAAATGCTTATTCTAAAAACACAAAGAACTTTTATATGCAGACTCCTCATTTGGCATTCAATCATCCATTATTCTTCAGAGACAGATTTCAAAGTAATTGCTCCTCAAACCAACTCGGAATAGTTTTATTTTAGATTAGGCTGCTGGGTGAGAATTGATTGACACGTGTTCCACGGAGGAGTCAGGCTTCTTGTTCTGCTCTTATGAAGTCAGTGCCCTAACAATTATACTTTCTTAAAAGGGCAATACCCTGCTCAGGGCAGGGTATAAGTGAAAAATCATGGAAAAAGATAATATCATGGTAAAAAAAATATGGGATAGATTCATCAACACTGGTAAAACTGTCTTAGTTGCCGATAGTAACCAATCAGATTCCACCTTTCATTTTTTAGAGCTCCTTTGGAAAATGGAAGATGGAATCTGATTGGTTGCTATGGGCAATTAAGACATTTCTACTTTGCACCAGTTTTGATAAATCTACCCCATGGAGTTTTGTTATTACGGATCGGCGAGTGTTGACCCACTATGCCAAACAATCAGTTTGACTTAGGGCTAACCCTAAGGATGTTATTTTGATGCTTCCCCGGTATTCACCATTTATCTGGATTTAGGTGCGGGGAAGCAAACAGCCCGCTACCATCTGGGATAATCCAGGTGTGGTTGGCAGCTGACCCACTAGCACTCCGGTACAAGCACTGGCAGCTCAGGATGCTGGAAATGGACCAAAACCATAGATATGTGTGAACAAGCACTTAGACGAGTTGTTGGTAACTTGAAGTCCTGACTGTACAGAAACATGAAGACATAAGTGGGCAGGCAGGGTGTTGAGCAGACTCAGGCAGGGCAAACAAGCTGGACACTAGGTAGGAGCATAGGCGGTAAAGATGAACTAGGTAAACAGTACTGGACATTGGAAACTAGAGGTACTGGAACAGCAGGTAAATAATAGAAAACACACAGTAACACAGGTGGAGAATAATTCAGAGAGAACACAGGCAAGGCACCAGAGAATAGCTAAAGCACCAAGGGATCATGCAAGGCGTACTCTGAACACAGTCCAAGCAGTTCCAAGGTCCGGGCAGGCTGGGTATGTAAACACACAGGTAGGGCTGCAACTTCTACAAGGCTCACACAATGGCCAAACATTCCTTCTCTACTGTGGCATACGCCAACTCCTTCTGTAGAAGCTTCCTGCTCAAGTATATTATTGGAGGTTCCTCCCTTTTTAGATTGGCTTACCAACGCACCTAAGCCATAGGCACTGACTGGCATCAGTCTGTACTACAAATTTTGGGGTAAAATCCAGAGTTTGCAAGACTAGAGAGCTGGCAAGGGCAGATTTCAGAGGTGACAGAGAACACTCATTATCTGCAGTCCAATTGACTATTTGAGGCAATTTAGTAACATAGTAACATAGTTATAAGGCTGAAAAAAGACAACTGTCTATCTAGTTCAGCCTGTTATCCTGCAAGTTGATCCAGAGAGTTATAGTAGCTATAACCTGTAATATTATTACACTCCAGAAATACATCCAGGCCCCTTTTGAACTCTTTTAGTGAACTTACCATCACCACCTCCTCAGACAGAGTTCCATAGTCTCACTGCTCTTACAGTAAAGAATCCTCTTCTATGTTTGTGTACAAACCTTCTTTCCTCCAGACGCAGAGGATGTCCCCTCTTCACAGTCACAGTCCTGGGGATAAATAGATGATGGGAGAGATCTCTGTAATGACCCCTGATATATTTATACATAGTTATTAGATCTCACCTCAGTCGTCTTTTTTTTAACCCTAATTTTGATAATCTTTCTGGGTACTGTAGTCCATCCATTCCAGTTATTACTTTAGTTGCCCTTCTCTGAATCCTCTCCAGCTCTGCTATGTCTGCCTTGTTCACAGGAGCCCAGAACTGTGCACAGTACTCCATGTGTGGTCTGACTAGTGATTTGTAAAGTGGCAGGACTGTGTTCTCATCACGGGCATCTATGCCCCTTTTGATGCAACCCATTATCTTATTGGCCTTGGCAGCAGCTGTCTGACACTGGTTTCTACAACTTAGTTGACTAAAATTTCTTCTTAGAGAGATCAGTTAAAGATTTAGCAAGGGTGCTATAGTTAGTAATGAACTTCCTATAGTACTCTGCAGTCCCTAAAAAGGAATGCATTTTGGTTTTGGGAGTGGGCCAAGCTGTGACGGTACCTACCTTCCCTGGTTCTGGTTTCAGTGTCCCTCCACCCACTCTGTGTCCAAGGTACTGTACCTCTGTCATGGCTATCTGAGACTTCCCAGGCTTCATTGTCAGACTTGAGGTTTGGATTCACTTGATCACCTGGGACAGGTGGGTCATGTGAATCCTCCAAGATTCAACTGAACACAGCAATGTCATCCAGGTAAGCCCCTGAAAACCCTTAAAACTTCTCAAGCAGCTGGTTAACCAAGCTCTCGAAAGTAGCAGGTGCATTTTTCATGCAAAAGGGCATTATGGGGTACTCACAGACCCCAAAAGGAGTGATGAAGACAGACCTCTCCTGTAATTCTTTGGACATTGGGATTTGCCAGTATCCCTTTAAAAGTACATAATCGTTATGTACTTATCACTGGTGAACTGATCCAGTAACATTTGGGTATGCATCAAAGACAGTGATGGCATTCAGTTTCCTATAATCCCCACAAAAATGGATCATCTAATCCATGCACAATGCAAATTCAGTATCGTACCCTGCCTTAACATCTCACCTATCCCTCTCTTCATATCAGTCTATACCTCTAAAGAGACTCGACAGGCTGATTGCTGTATAGGGAGGTGATCTCAAGTGTCCACGTGGTGGACTGTGAACTGGGTTCTCCCAGGTTTCCCTGTGAAGGAAGATAAGAAAGGGATAAATACCTGCCATAGCTGGGACTTTTTGGCCATGGACTTCTTGTGGGTTGAATTGGGCATCCTCAAGGCGTCCCTCTCGCTGCGCTATGGCTACTTGGTCTAATAGGTTTTTACTCTCCCCTTTTTCTGGTAAACTGCAGACTGGCAGGGCGCACGTAATCCAATCAATATGTGCTTTCATCATGTTTACATTAAAAACTTTGTGTTTCTTGCGAACATGATCGATCATGACTACATAGTCCACCTGGTTTAGGCTTTGTTGAATGGGTTACGGGTAGAGATGAGCGAGCACTAAAATGCTCGGGTGCTCGTTATTCGAGTCGAACTTTTCCCGATGCTCGGGAGCTCGTTATTCGAGTCAAACTTTTCCCGATGCTCGGGTGCTCGTTTCGAGTAACGAACCCCATTGAAGTCAATGGGAGACTCGAGCATTTTTGCAGGGGACCAAGGCTCTGCCTAGGGAAGGCTGGGTGAAAACCTGGAAACATCAGAAAATGATGGAAACACCACGGAAATGGACAGGAAACAGCAGGGGCAGCATGCATGGATGCCTCTGAGGCTGCCTAATCCCACCATTACCCCAAATTCTCAGGCAACAGCCTGGTGGTTACCCTCATGGCAATTGTGCTCACCCAGACAAAGAAAGGCGAGGCACATGCCCATCACATGTTAGGGAAGCACCCAACTAGGTGCAATGAAGGTCCAACACCGCCTGCAGGTGACACCACTGCTCATGCTGGCACTGCTGTGCTATCCGCACCCCACGACGCAGGCATAAGCCTGACACATCATGGTGACAGCGTAGTGACACCAACAAGTGACCAAGTTAGATTGAGGTAGCAGTCAAATGTCTGTAGGCGAGCCTCCCAAAAATTTGTTTTGGAGTGTCCGAAGTTGACCCTCCTAAAAAAATTGTTTAGGAGTGTCTGTAGTTGACCCTTCTGTAAAATATTTTTTTTGTTTTCCCTGTTATTAATTGTACAACCCATGGCTGGCATGGTAAGAATATATAGGTTTTGCGTCACAGACGGTCCACTGCACCGTTACATTTTCTTCATCATTGCCAATTACTTTTTCACCAACTGTTGTCTGGCAATGATAAAGGGGAAGGTGAATCCACTGCGGAAGAAAAGTGTCATCCTCCTACAATTCTACACTTGCTCTCAATTGAAAAGGGGATGTTCTTGCCGTGGCCTTCCTCATAGTGGCCGCTTCTGCGGACGACAGAGGTGGTGTACCTACTGACAGCCTGACCGAACACGATGGCAGACGGGGAAACACTCCCTCATGTAAAATTGTTTAGGAGTGTCTGCGGTTGACCCTTCTGTAAAATATTTTTTTGGGTTTTCCCTGTTATTAGTTAATGTACAACCCATGGCTGGCATGGTGGGAATATATAGGTTTTGCGTCACAGACGGTCCACTGCACCGTTACATTTTCTTCATCATTGCCAATTACTTTTTCACCAACTGTTGTCTGGCAATGATAAAGGGGAAGGTGAATCCACTGTGGAAGAAAAGTGTCATCCTCCTATAATTCTACACTTGCTCTCAATTGAAAAGGGGATGTTCTTGCCATGGCCTTCCTCATAGTGGCCGCTTCTGCGGATGACAGAGGTGGTGTACCTACTGACAGCCTGACCGAACACGATGGCAGACGGGGAGACACTCCCTCATGTAAAATTGTTTTGGAGTGTCTGCGGTTGACCCTCCTGTAAAGTATTTTTTTGTTTTCCCTGTTATTAGTTAATGTACAACCCATGGCTGGCATGGTGGGAATATATAGGGAAGCACCCAACTAGGTGCAACGAAGGTCCATCACCCATGCCCATGCTGGCACTGCTCTCCTATCCCCAGCCACACGATGCAGGCATAAGCCTGACACAGCATGGCGGTGACACCAACAAGTGACCAAGTTAGATGAGGTAGCAGGTGAGCCACCCAAAAATTTAGCCTGACGCAGCATGGCGGTGACAACAGAGTGACCGAGTTAGACTGAGGTAGCAGGAGGTGAAGCACGGATGGTAATTCGAAGGTGGAGGAGGAGGGGTTGGAGAAAGTGGCATAGTAATTCTGACAAACCGTGAACGAGGTAGGCCCCGCAATCCCCCAAGTGGGCAGTACATGAGCGGCCCCAGGGTCAGACTCGGTCAGAGTATGTGAAATGCTCAGGGTGGCCGAACGCCGGGCTCGACGGCGGACCCATTTCGGGTTATCGATTGACGAAATGTTGGCTTACATCAAGTTTAGTATCTGTTCTTATCAGTTGCTGTGGCTGTTGGTGGTAAAGTGGTGAGCATGGCTGCTTCCCAAGCAGTTGTCCCGGGTTCAATTCCTGTCTATCGCAGGAGGCAATTAAAAGAAGAACCAAAAAAAATCTGTACAATATCTAATACGTCCCCCCTTGTTTGGAGAGAGGCCTGTGGGTGGGGGGCAGGCTGGGGGGAAGGAGGTTGAGCTGGAAGAGCCAGAGGAGTGCCCCCTTGGCTAGCGTGTGTGGTGGTGACAACAGCCGGATGGAGTTCGAATGACGATGCAGGACCCCAACTTAAAAATTTACCATCAACCGGTACAGTTGTCAACTATGAGATTGATCAAGTGTGGTATGTATTCTTCTCAGTTTAACATACTTCTTTAGAAATAAATGCTGCGGCACTCACCGGACTCTTTTGTTTCTTCTTTATTCCATCAGTTCTACATATATAAGGCAAAATTCAATTTTTGTCTTATATATGTAGAACTGATGGAAGAAGGATTGTTTCAGCTTGTGCACCAGGGCCTGTTGATATCTATTCACTCTCATACTCCTTTCCTCTGCAGGGATGAGAGTGGAAAGGTTCTGCTTGTACCGTGGGTCCAGGAGAGTGAACACCCAGTAATCGGTATTTGAAAAAATGCTTCTAACACGAGGGTCACGGGATAGGCAGCCTAACATGAAGTCTGCCATGTGCGCCAGAGTCCCAACACGCAAGAATTCCCTCTCCTCACTGGCCTGACTCTCCATTTCCTCCTCCTCCTCCTCTTCAGCCCATACACGCTCAAGAGTCAAGAAGGACTGAGCACTGGTACCCTCTTCTGTATCGCCGACATTCTCCTCCTCTTCCTCCTCATCCCCCTCCTCCGATACGCGCTGAGAAACAGACCGGAGGGTGCTCTGGCTATCAAGCGATGTATCTTCCTCCACCATCTCTTGTGACAAGCGCAAAGCATCCAACTTCATGCTGAGCAGTGAGTTTTTCAACAGGCAAAGCAGCAGGATGGTGAGGCTGATAACGGCGGCATCGCCGCTGACCATCTGTGTTGACTCCTCAAAGTTGCTAAACACCTGGCAGATATCAGACATCCACGTCCACTCCTCATTGTAGACTTGAGGAATCTGACTGACCTGACTACCAGTTCTGGTGGAAGTTGACATCTGGCAGTCTACAATCGCTCTGCGCTGCTGGTAAACTGCTGTCGAATTCCATCTTGTGGGCACGTCGCACAACAGTCGGTGAGCGGGCAGTTGTAGGCGGCGCTGCGCTGCCGTGAGAGTGGCAGCATCTGTGGTCGACTTGCGGAAATGCGCACAGATGCGGCGCACCTTGGTGAGCAAATCAGACAGATTGGGGTATGTCTTGAGGAACCGCTGAACTATTAGATTGAACAAGTGGGCCAGGCATGGCACATGTGTCAGTCTGCCGAGTTGCAGAGCCGCCACCAGGTTACGCCTGTTGTCATACACAACCATGCCTGGCTTGAGGTTCAGCAGTGCCAGCCACATCGGTCTGCGCCGTGATGCCCTGTAACAGCTCTTGGGCGGTGTGCCTTTTGTCACCTAAGCTCAGCAGTTTGAGCACTGCCTGCTGGCGCTTACCCACAGCACTGCTGCTGCGCCTAGAGCTACCGACTGAAGGCGCCATGCCCACGGATGCTAATTCGGTAGAGGAGGTGTCGGAGGAGGAGGCAAAGTACGTCTGAGAGACCATGACCGAGGTAGGCCCCGCAATCCTCGGTGTAGGCAGTACATGACCGGCCCCAGAGTCAGTCTCGGTCCCAGCCTCCACCAAGTTAACCCAATGTGCCGTCAGTGAGATATAGTGTCCCTGCCCGGCAGCACTTGTCCACGTGTCCGTGGTTAGGTGGACCTTCTCAGAAACAGCGTTGGTCAGGGCACGGATGATGTTCTGTGACACGTGCTAGTGTAGGGCTGGGACGGCACATCGGGAAAAATAGTGGCGGATGGGGACCGAATACCGAGGGGCAGCCACCGCCATGAGATTGCGAAAGGCCTCGGTCTCTACCAGCCTATAGGGCAGCATCTCCAGGCTAAGCAATTTGGAGATGTGGACATTGAGGGCTTGGGCATGTGGGTGGGTGGAACTGTATTTCCTCTTGCGCTCCAGCGTCTGCTGTAAAGACAGCTGAACGCTGCGCTGGGACACATTGGTGGACGCTGTGGAGGATCGTGGAGGCGAAGGTGTGGTTTTCCGGTGGGAGGCGCTCGTGCCGGGGTCCTGGGCAGGGGGTTGACTAGCAGAGGCAGCAAGTGACACAGGGGAAGGAGCAGTGGTGTGACCCGCAGGAGGTGAATGGCCTTGGTTCCATTGAGTGGGGTGTTTAGCACTCATATGCCTGCGCATGCTGGTGGTGGTTAGGCTAGTAGTGGTGGCACCCCTGCGGATCCTGGTGTGGCATAGGTTGCACACCACAGTCCGTCGATCATCCTCACTTTCTTTAAAGAACCTCCAGACTTGCGAACATCTAGGCCTCGCCACGGGAGCTTCACTACGTGAAACAGTTGCTGCTGATGCACCAGCTCTGGCCCTGCATCTCCCTCTGGCCACACCACTGCCTCTTACAACCTGTTCTGGTGCAGCACTCGCCTCCGCCTCAGAAGCACTGTCTTCACTCGGCTTATCAACCCAGCTTGGGTCAGTCACCTCGTCATCCTCCGATTCCTCAGTCTGCTCCCCCCTCGGACTTCCTGCCCTGACAACAACTTCACCACTGTCTGACAACCGTGTCTCCTCATTGTCCGACACCTCTGTACAAACTTCTTCTACTAAGTCAACATTGTCATCATCATCATCACCCACAGACTGCGACAGTTGGAAAACTTGGGCATCGGGAACAAGGTCAGCAGCAACCTGAGAAGTGGTTTGTGACTCTAGGTAGGGTCCAGAAAACAGTTCCTGAGAGTATGCCGGATTGCATTCCAAATTTTCCTGGGAGGGGGCAGACTGGGGGGAAGGAGGTTGAGGTGGAGGAGCCAGAGGAGTGCTCCCTTGGGTAACGTGGGTGGACTGCGTGGAAGACTGACTGGTGGACAAATTACTTGAAGCATTGTCCGCAATCAACGAAATCAGCTGTTCGCACTGTTGTGGTTTCAACAGTCCTCTACCACGTGTCCCTGTAAGTTGAGACATGAAGCTAGGTAGTGTAGCTCTGCGGCGTTCCCCTGCTCCCTCATCAGCAGGTTCTGTCTCACCCTGCCCAGGACCACGGCCTCTGCCCCCTGCAGTAATTGAATGCCCACGCCCTCGTCCTCGACCCTTAGCCCTGGGGTTCAACATTTTCTGTATATAAGTGTATTATATAAAAAAAATAAAATAAATGGGCCTGCTGTACTGAAACCCACAAACTTGTTCAATCTGAGCAAGTAAATATATAGGTGGATAAGTTAGATCATAATTACGTATGTTATTACGTACCGTGCAGTATGGAGCAATTACACGGAAACTATAAGATTAGGCAGACTTGGTCTGCTTAGTTGCAACCCAGACAAATGTCGCACAGAGATTTTTGTAATCTAGCTGTATCAGTGACAGCAAAAGACCTTTTTTAATTAGGTGACGTACAGAATGTGTCACATGGACAGAAAATACGGATTATGTTGAGTGGACAGCTGAACTGTGACACACAGAATGGTTCCACACAGCTGTGTGAAATGGATTTGTATCAGTGAGATAAAACAACAAAAAAACTATATTTTTTTTTTTGGTTTTGTTTTTTTTAACGTGACGTGCAGAAACTATCAGAGAGCAAACTCAGCCCCTGATGACGGTGGCTATTTTGACTGCAACCCAGACAAATGTCGCACAGAGATTTTGGTAATCTAGCTGTATCAGTGACAGCAAAAAACCTTTTTTAATTAAGTGACGTACAGAATGTGTCACCTGGACAGAAAATACGGATTGTGTTGAGTGGACAGCTGAACTGTGACACACAGAATGGTTCCACACAGCTGTGTGAAATGGATTTGTATCACTGAGATATAACAATAAAAAAAAAGGGTTATATATGGCGATAGCTGCACTACTAGTGCCAGCCAGCCAGGAGACCAAAAAAAAAATGTCTTGTAGCCCTTAGAAGGGCTGTTGGGTTCTTTTGAGATCACTCCTGCCTAACAAAGAACTAAATGCAGGCCCTAACACTCTCCCTGAAATGCATCAGCTCTATCCCTAACGACATTCAGACATGCAGTCTGAAGTTTGATTTGGGGCATAGGAACTAGTACTTACACCTTTTGACCTACTTCATAAACTCTCTCCCTTTAACCTCCTCTTTGAACTTTTAGCATGACAGGCAGTCTGACTTATTTTTCTCACTGTTAGGTTGGGTATGCATCAGCGTTAGTAATTCCGTTATAGTGTTCTGTTATAACAGGGTTATAATTGAATATAATGGAATTTTAGTATGGAATGAAAAACGGACCCCTGTAAGAGGCATTCCGTTTTGCTTCTTCCTAATATGTTTGCATGGGCACATAACGGAAAAAAACAGAACACTATAATTACTAACGCTGATGCAAACCCACCTATACAATGACGGCCCGTGCACGCTACTGTGCGACTCCTCTCTACCAGTATGGCACCACATCACTTACCCTGCTCTTCATTCTAGTGTGCCTGCAGTCTGGACCTGTTTGCCTTCCTCTGCCCTGCCAACCTGCAAAAACTCATCCACCAGAGTCCCATGTGGCCTCCTGTGTTGCAGGCTGCGGTCTGCAGCCTCTTTTCAAGTATTCCTGCTCTAGGTCGCATATGCTAATAGGCAGCATGCTAGTGTCCTTAGTCTTCTGCGTCCTAGGTCACTCCAGGGTATATAAGGCCCCCTCCCTTATGGAAAGGTGGCTGAGCTTTAGGTACCGTATTCTAGCTTGTTAGTTCTAGTGAAAGTCTGTTTTTTCTGTCTGCAGGTGTACTAGATAGATAGATAGATAGATAGATAGATAGATAGATAGATAGATAGAATATCCAAATAAACAAAAGATGAGACACCACTTCAGCTGACTTGCTTCATCTTTCGTTTATTTGGGTATCACAGTAGACCCCTTGCCAAGGGTCTCTGTGGGATTGCACCCACATCCATATTGACTGCGCTTCTGTCTTCTTCTAGATAGATACATGGATCAATCTGTCTATCTATCTAATATCTAGCAATCAAGCAATTGATCAGAAAAGACACTGAAGATATGAGAGGTCAACAAGGTATCGTACACAGCTTGCTCATGTTAGAGATGTAAATATATCATGTTCATTTTAATTACACAAGAAACTGCATCAGGAAAATTCAAGGATTTTAATTAGCAACCTAATTAGCCATACTGATTCTGGAGTTAAAAATCAGTAGACTGTTAAACTTAGGCTACTTTCTTGTCTATAGCTCTTGTGCTTCTGAGAGTCATTGCAACCACTATACTGCTATGTTCATAAAGAATTCTTACTGGCCTTCAAAGATTGTGAGACAAAACCAGGTGTGGCTCTAAACACAGAACAGGTGCAGATCTTTCCCTAATACCTTATGTCTGTGGAGGCTCCAATCCTGGTTTTGGCCACAAAAGGAAGGAAGTCACTGACCAAAACACTGACTTATAAATAAATCCTGTATTAAGCCTCATTCACACATCAGTATTTTGGTCAGTGATTTCCATTACTGATTTTGAGCCAAAACCAGGTGCAGCTCTAAACACAGAACAGGTGCAGATCTTTCCCTAATACCCTTATGTTTTTGGAGGCTCCTGTTGCTGCAGTAACAAACTTTGCAGGTTTGATATAGCTCCTCTTCACCAGCTTCCAGTAGTACTTAAAAGTACATGCGTGCGGAGACTAACAAGCCCCCCGGTCTTCACCAGAGCCCGCTGCAAGGCAGGATGGATTTGGCTGCCGGGGGCTTGCAGGTCACTTAACCTTACCGGGAAGCGGTTAGCTGGGATAGGTGCAAGGCAATTAGTGCAGAATCTAGCCAAAGTCAGGATACACAGGAGTCAAGGCAGATGAGGACAACCCGCTGGAGTACTTGGAATGGACCTGATACTCTGGCACCAGTTGGTGCTGAGAAAGAGGCTTATATAGGCCATCCCATTAGATCACGTCATGTGACCTCTGGGGGAAGTTCCAGCAATTACCTGTAATGCTATTGACTGGACACCAGAGGGAGTTGCAGTGTGCAACCTGCATTCTGACCACTGGAGGCCGCCAGAGTGCCGGAAATGTTGGTGCTGGCAGACACGCTCTCACTGCTGGGATCGACATGAGGGCTGCTGTGGAGATTGCCGGGGGCAACGGCTTGGGACTCGAGGCGAGTATAACGGCGCTTTGTGCTGAATCGGGACAGCTCCAATCCTGGTTTTGGCTCACAATCACTAATGAAAATCACTTATTATTGATAAAAACACTGACGTGTGAATGAGGCCTAATAGTACTAATTTCAACTGTTGCACAGAAGAAGCCCAGCAACTCAAGTAACTTGCAATTTTCACAGAGAACAGTATTTTTCTGTAAACACAAATTTAGCCTTCCTAACCAGTTGGCACTGTTGCTACTTGCAGGATGAGGGTGTTTCCCCTGTGGTGTTAAAAAAAATAAAAAAATAAAAATGAATACTTATCTAGCCCCATTTCCCAGAAAAACACATCACACTCTCCCCAGCAGGCATGATGTAGTGACTTCATTACTCCTGACGAGTAGGAGAATGCACAGGCCATGGAATGATCCCCAGATTGTGCCGTCTTCTACTCAAAAGGTATGATGATGTCATTGCATCGCGTCTGCTTGGGAGAACAAAGATTGGGGAGGCCCAGGCTGTAATGTTTTACAGACATCCATTGTGGCCTGTGCAGGCCCTGTGGCAGCCGCTATGGCTACTACGATAGGTTCCGCCCTTGGTCAGAACATTTGGAAACATGAGCTCCATTGTTTCTAAATATTCTGATGTTCTAATATGATGTTATCACATCATGTCATGTAGTTAACATGAGGGATCACTTCACTCACTAAACTACAATAAAAGTTGAAACAAGAGTACGAAAAATGCAGAATTTCAATATTTCTGATATTTTTCTGACAAATGGTGCTTATTCCTGCACACCTTTGTTCAATGAAATTAGCATAATCATTGTCATTAAAACTAAATTGAGCTAATTAGTATAATGCACACTGTGCTATTTTTTACCCACAGCGAGCAGTCACTAAGATTAATTTTCCCCTGGGTAAATTAGTAGAAACACATTGATACATCTGCCAGCCCCCTCACAGCTGTAGGGCGAGAGACATGTTGCTTTTCTAATTGTCTGATCACACCAGGCATCACATAGAACAGAGATACATTAACATGGGGTTCAAAAACTTTTTGCTATTTACTTAAACTTTTCAAATCTCGTGTAGTTATTAGATTTATTATATTTAGCGTATCTTATTTTATATATTTTATTATTTTCAATAATTGTACAGTTAAGGAGAACCAGGAACTGCAATGCAATCTGCAGGCAGTATGTTATAGAGCAGGAGATGAGCTGGTTGATATATAGTTTTGTGAGAAGAGATTCAGTATAACTTGTAATTTATACATTTACTATAAATGTCTGGTATTTTTGAGTTTAGGAGTCATAGGTGGTTCTACTCAATGATTGACAACTAACTCTGCATGACTAAGCATACTGAGGGCTGGCAATCACTAAGTAGGACCACCCACTGGACTCCTAAGCGTAAAAAGGGCAGAGATTTAGGCCTCGTCCACATTTCCGTGTCAGTGACACATCCGTGAAAAAAGCGTACGTGTTTCATCCGTGAAGCTGCCCTTGAAGGATCCGTGGTTAGTCCGTGTGTCCGTTTTTACCATCTGTGTGGCATCCGTATTTCACTGACGTTGCTTAGCTGAAAATTGATTTCCAAAGAATCTCCTATTAGTCATCAGTGAAAAACGGACGCATCACGGACACAACACGGATGTGTGTCAGTGATTTTCACGGACCCATAGACTTCAATGGGCGTGCTTGGTCCGCATCACGGATCAAAGTAGTGCATGTCCCCGTGATTTTTTTACTGACCCACGCTCAGTAGAAAAATGCTGAAATGTGAACAGATACATTTAAATCAATGGGTACGTGTGCTGTCCGTGAAAAATGCGGACAGCACACGTCAGTGAAAAACGGAAATGTGATACTACTCTATCACTGCTTGAGAAAAGTCTCAGTAAGAGGACTGAAACGTCACGTTTTTTTGGTGATTAAAGAACACATCTTTTGAAATTACTTCTTGGGAGTGCCGTGGAATTTTTTGTTTTCTATTTTTTTGGTTTTTGTGGATCAGATCCCTCAGCCACTGGCACACCATCTTAACTTTTGTATGCGGTGCTGCTGACACCTTCTGAACTTTACTTGATCTACTGGATATGGCTAAAAGTGAAGGAATTATTTCACAACAACTATATGATGCTTTGTTGGTCAATAAACCCACGATCATTACCCTGTATTTGCTACTGAAAGCACACAAGAATGCCAGATTTTTGGATCATATGTTGAAACCTCTCATTGAGTATCTCCCATCCTATATTCAGGATACAGCAGACTTACTCCAGAAATTGGATGTGATCCATTTGGACCCATGATTGTAATTCAACACATTTGAAGATACGAGGTATTGATCACATTGATTTGGGAATGCGAGAAGGCAATGTAATGAAACGGCTATCTTAATGTGAAACTAAGTGGATATGGACTCTGTAAACTATGCAACCTATAAGTCTTAATGATGTTCTGAGTTTTGCTACTTTCTTCTGAGGTTATTGAGATTTCTTTCTAATTCATTTATCCCTGTGCTGTGGCTGATTTTAATGTATTTTTCTGGGGTATTGAAGACCCATTTCTATAAGTGCAACAAATTGTGTTGAGCGAATCGAAGTCAAGCTAATTGACTTCAATCCGAATTTCAGGAAAAATTTGATTTGACACAAAGCCTAATGGATAAGGTGAATATGTATTTGTTTAACCATGATTAACCCCTGTAAGGCCTCAATTTTAATGTCAGATGCCGCAATCAGCAATGAACAAGGCATCAGAGGGGTTCAATGACAAAGGGCTGTGCAATTGCTGTTCCCCATCATTGTGCCGTATACATACAATGGTATGCGATTCGTAACAAAGTACTTCGCAACCAATCTAATTTCTTTGTGAAATTTAGCAAATCAGCCGAATCAAACTTTTCATAAAGGCTCATGCCCACGAACGTGTGGCGGCCGGGCACCGACCGTGGGGCAGCTGCATGCAGATCGTGGACCCATTCACTTGATGGTCCACATGCACTACTTTTTTTGCGGTGTGGAGGCACAGAAAGAAACCCCACGGAAGCACTCTGTAGTGCTTTCATGTGGTTCCGATCCATGCCTCTGTTCTGCACTGCACCGTGTCTCCTGGACTGAGGACCCATTCAAGTGAATGGATCCGCGGTCTGTGATGCGGTGCCAAAACAGCCATGGCCCATATTTTGCAGACTCACTGTTTATGGGCCGCAATATGGGCTTGGCTGCCACGCGTTCGTGGGCATGAGCCCTAACTTTGCTCACTTCTAGCAACAAGCACTAATGGCCATCAGACATTGGATTATATAAAGCATATGCCCACTTTAATCCAGGGCTGTAGGAGGTATATTTACAAGAGTAAAGCATTTGCAAATGTATTGTAATTCTGCTAAACCAGGTGCAGCGCTCCATAGCACACATAACACATATTGTTGGCTTCAGCACCTATTATGCATTACTACGTGAGAGCCATTTTCATTTTGTTTTGCATTTTCGCTTTACTGATCTAAAAAACAGGTTTCTATAAACTGTCAGCAACGTACATTTAGCCAGCTTCAGAGGGAGCCAATATCATTCTAAAAAGCTGCAGAAATAAAATAGAAAAGTCTGTTTAAGCTATAAAATAACATCAAGCTGTCAGAAGTGAAATGAGATTTTTTGCTTTCTGTTCCACAAGACTAAAATGTAAAACAATATGAGAATTAGCTCTTCTTAGATCTGATAAAATTAAAAATCCAATCTCTCAGCATCTATATAGACGGGCTGCAGGAGACCTCTCACAATCAATGGTTTTAAAGAAATCAAAATCAAACATATCATTTTATTCTCTAAAGCAAGCACAGGCTACCCGCAGGTATAGTCGACAACTCTCAGCATGCTTTGTCACAGACTTTCAATGACGGGACAAGCTGGGAGTTGCAGTTTGGAACAAACCAAAGGTTACCTACAGCTTGTCTAATGCAGAGAACAAGTGCACTGCTGCGAAGCGATGTCTGTCCATAGACAGCTCTAGTAATAAACTGTAAGGAGGGAGATTATGGATGATATGACATTAATTTTAATGGGTTAACATAACTTTAATATTTTACATTTTTGTCCAGAAATGTGTGCATTGTCTGTCTGCCAAGATTTTATCTTTGCCAGGGAAGTGCTTTTTAATCATTTGCAGGTTCTTGAAAATCTTTGATGTTCTTCATCTCTTGTTGCATCTAATATAAAAATAAGACATTTATTTAATCTTAATGCACATTCTAATTATTTGGAGCCTGAAAGGCACACACAGACACACATACGGTACATATCTCTTATCTGTTATATTTCATTCCCTGACCATATGAAAACATGAGGCTACAGCAAAGACATTCCAAAACGCCCATTCTGTGTACGATTCCAGCTCTTTGCGGATGTATCTTCCACATGACCTTTTCTTTGATCCAACTAAAATAGGGCTAATATAAACAACAACTGAAAGTTCTCCTCAAGCAAGGCCAAGCAGTCCAGCCACCCACCCACAATTGTGTGGCCATTGGCTGTAGCAGAGGTGAGTGTGGTGGGCTGCTGCATGTGGCCATACCCCTCATTAAATTAAATTTATATCAGGGATAGGGGATGATCCTCTGACTTGCACTCCTAATGAATAAAAAAATATTGATAACCTAACTACGTCAGGTGGTGCAATTATTTAAAATATAACGTTTATTATATTCAAATATTAAAATAATACTACCAAAATGCATAAAGACAACACATAATTATGGTGTGATAACAACACAAACTATCATGTTCCGTTGCCCAGACTTACTTTCTCCGGCAACCTATATCAATGCGGACCACGCATAGAATAAAAAATCAGAACAATCTTACCCATCCAGTTGCTGGTAAAAGACATCGATGGGCATAATGACTCCTCAGGACTCAAAGTTGGTACACGGTTAGATGGTCACTGTAGGGTCCACGTGCAGAAAAAATATACATAAGAGAGTGGGTATCATCCCTACTCTATCCCTATAGACTTGGTAGGAAATTGCTGCACATGCCCTGCCTATCTATACAAGGCCACCCTTGATGGTAGGGGACCCCGTCCGGATACCTGTCCCTGAGTATCGGACCTAACCCTAAGGTCAAATAATAAGTGCCCACTCCCGACGCGGCACGTTTCTGTCAAGATAGACTCTTCAGGGGAGTATAATCACATCAAAGTTTGCACTAACTGCTATTGCAAAAGCGGCAGTAAAGCGCAGCCATATGGGGTTAGAAACAAAAGGCCCCTTCCAATGGGAATAGGGTCATTATATATAGACAAACAATATAGCCGATATTAGTGGTTCTGAATAGCATAAACCACCTGTGGTCCTAATGAAGTAAACGAAGGAACCCGACTAACCAGTAAACCTTAGTAGGATCGCAGGTCCCGATCTTCAAAAACAACAGGTGGCGTTTCCCTGAGTGCAGGGCAAACTGGAGGCATAATAGCAACAATGTCAACTCACCAGTGGCGTCTTTAAAAAGGAGCGGTGTGCCGCGCTTTCTCCTTCAGGACCCGCCTCTCAATACGTCAGCACGCCAGGTCACGTGACTAGTCACATGATCGGGACAAAGTGCCGACGTGAACATTTGAGAGGGTGGAGTCTCGTTGCCTGGAGATAGGACGCTCAGATATCACAGCCAGAATAGACTGACGTCACTGTCAGCGGCGTCCTTGGTAACAGCCATAATAGGTTACTTGTAGGTATTAACAGCAAGCTCCAATTCTACAGACCAGAGTACCGACAAAATTGGTAATACATTCACAATGATATACAGGCCCACATCAAGGTAAAATAAGTCTATGTCTAAGCAATTAGATATAGGGGAGGAGCCACTACAATTGCAGTCAGGGGCATAAATGTAGAAACAACAACAAACTGCCTATGCTGGGTCATTAGTTCATTGGCAAGGCCTACCTCCCCTTTAAACTAAAAGAAATTGTTTAGTATTAGACCCCCAAGAACAATCTTGCCTATATGGTAATTACCACACAGGCAAGTGAAACATGGCTTCATTACAGGAAACAGCCAAAATTGAGGCGCTCATTAAGGCCAGATGGAGATGTAGTTTTAAGATAATAAATCCATCTTGCCTCTCTTTGCAAGAGTAGGCGATCCCAATCACCGCCTCGCTTGGGTGGTTTAACCAGGTCTATCCCTGTAAAGGTCAACCTGGCCCGCCCATTGTGTACCTGCTGGACATGTCTGGAAACGGGTGTATCTTTTTGACGACGTATATCACCCAAATGTTCACCCACCCTTCTCCGAAATTCACGGGATGTCTTCCCAATATACTCCATCTTACATTCACATTCCAATCTGTATATCACTCCCCGTGATCGACAGTTAATGAAGTGTCGGATGGAGTAAACCTTATGGGTAACATTGCTGCAAAACGTTTTAGTTGACATCATATGTTTGCATGCAATGCAACCGCTACAACGGTAGCAGCCTGTCACTGATTGTGACAGCCAGGTACTCTTGGTGGGTGAAGGTGAAAAGTGACTATGCACTAATTTATCCTTTAGGCTTTGACCTCGTCTAAATGTTATTTGTGGGAATTCTCCTAAGACCTCTTTCAAGTCTGGATCAAGTGTCAAGATCTGCCAGTGCTTAGACAGGACCCGTCTCAACTGCCTCGACTCATTATCAAAGGTAGTAATATACCGAATGAGTCTGGAATCTGATTCTACAGCATCCTTTGATGTCAAAAGGGAGGAGCGTGTACTAGTAAGGGCCCCTTGATAAGCTGGCTTCAACACCTCATCTGGGTATCCTCTTTGTCGAAACCTGTGTCTCAACTCAGAGGCCTGAAAAATGAAATCTTGTTTACGGCTGCAGTTCCTCCGCAACCTAAGGTATTGACCCCTCGGTATACCCCTCCTAAGAGGGAGAGGATGACAACTCTCCCATCTAAGAAGGGAATTTGTGGCGTTAGGTTTCCTAAAGATGGTCGTTTCCAATTCACCCCCACCATTCTTGGTAATACGAACGTCCAAGAAAGGTAGGGACGAAGAGTGATATTCGCAGGTAAACTTCATGCCAATCTTGTTAATATTCAATTGTGACACAAAAGACAAAAATGATACATGACTCCCCTTCCACAGGATGAAAATGTCATCGATGTACCGTGCCCACAATCCTATAGACAATGTGTCATCCGTCATCTCCTCACCAAATACCTGTGACTCTTCCCACCAGCCCAGGAACAAGTTTGCATACGATGGGGCACAGGGACTCCCCATCGCAGTGCCCCTGAGCTGGTGGTAGAGTCTATTGTTAAAGGTGAATATATTCCTGGTGAGAGTAAATTCTAGAAGATGGAGGACAAAAAGACTGTGGGCACGGTACTGACATCCTCGCGACTGTAGAAAATAATTGACTGCACTCAAACCTAAATCATGAGGAATTGAACAATATAATGCTTCAACATCAATGCTACATAAAATGTAGTCATCCTCCAGTTGTAGACCTTCAAGTTTCTTTAACAGGTCCGTAGTGTCCCGAGTATATGAAGGAAGAGCAGTCACAAAAGGAGTGAGAATCCGGTCAATGTAAATTCCAACATTTTGACACAGATTCCCTACCCCTGAAACAATCGGTCTACCTTTAAGGGGAGAGGTCCCCTTATGCACCTTCGGTAAACAGTAAAAGGTAGACATCCGAGGAAAGGGAGGGAGGAGAATATCATACTCTTCTTGAGAAATAACAGAATTTAACTTGGCTTCATCCAGAATAGCCTTAAGCTCCTGTTTATATATGGAAGATGGATCCTGAGATAATATTTCATAAGTGTTTTTGTCCTTTAAGAGGGTTAAACACATCTCAGTGTACTGGGAGGAATCCATGAGCACCGTGTTGCCCCCCTTGTCCGAGGGCTTGATAACAATATTAGTGTCCTGGGACAGAAGGGCAACAGCAGCGGTCATGTCCTTGGTTGGAGGGGGATCCCGATGGTTTTAAATTGGTCAATTCGTGGGAGACTTTATCCAAAAATACCTCAATACAGGATACCTCACTGGTATTAGGAGGCATCAATTTACTTTTACATTTTAAGTTGGTAAAAGGGCCAAGGCCATCCGCCGGCTCCATTCCTAGGTTATATAACAGTCTCACATCCTCTAAAAGATCATCTGGGATACCTAATTCCAGGCATTTCCGTCGATCTACAGTCTTAAAATATTTGTGCTATTGTAATTTCCTAATGAACAAGTGTAGATCTCTGATCGCATTAAATCTATTGAAGCCTGGTGTGGGCATGAATGATAGGTCCATCTCCAATACTTGAACCTCCATATTACTCAGATTACGGGAAGAAAGATTAACTACCTGGGGACCCATTATGGAGCTGTTGGTATTTGGGTGCGGCTGCAAAGCGGATAGTCCAAGGTTTGAGTCAGTTGGCCTAAAAAAGTAAGTCTGGGCAACGGAACATGATAGTTTGTGTTGTTATCACACCATAATTATGTGTTGTCTTTATGCATTTTGGTAGTATTATTTTAATATTTGAATATAATAAACGTTATATTTTAAATAATTGCACCACCTGACGTAGTTAGGTTATCAATATTTTTTCATACCCCTCATTATTCAAACCATGAAACTCTGGGGCAACTGCATTACCACAGACCTTATGCTCCCTCCAAATTCTTATGTATTTGGTCTCCTTGGATCTTCTACATTTAGGGGTTAAAGGGGTTACCTGCTTTTTATTCTTGATGACCTATGGTATCCACAGGATAAGCCACTATCTAACTCCTGGCACCCCTGCCGATCAGCTGTATGAAGAAAAGGCAGTGCTGCAATGACTAGTATTAATGACTAGTGTTGAGTGAAGTTATAAAAACTTTAATTCGGCTGCTTTGTCGAATTTCACAAAGAAATTTTCTTTGTGACTAATTACTTTGTCGCAAAACGCATTGCTTTGTAAATAGCGGACGCGATGATCGGGAACGGCCATAGTGCCGCCCCCGTCTTCAAACCCTTTAGATGCCGCATTCATTGCTGATAACAGCATCTGACGTAAACATAGAAGCCTTTCGCGGGTTGAAAAAAAAAACCTCAGTTATATGTCTGGGTGCAAAGGGGCTGCCACGGTCATCTTGATTGGAGAACCTGCGCAAAATCTCGTGCAGTGCGTGATGATGTCATCACGCTGGCCTGTGTGGTGATGTCATACATCACTGTGCATGAAATTTCATGCGCAGGATCTTCAATCAAGATGGCCGTGGCTGCCTCTTTTAACTCAAATGGATGAGGTTTTTGGGTTTTTTTTATGCCATTTCAGGGAAAATTGGTTTGTTACCATGAAGCACCAGGAAATTCAGCTTCATGGCGAATCGAATTTTCCTGATGATAGATCATCAACAGTAAAAAGCGGGCAACCCCTTTAAAGGGGTTATGAAATGTCAGGATATTACTTGCCTATCCTTGGGATAGGTCATCAATATCAGATGGGCTGGGGTCCAACTTAGGGCACCACCACTGATACTTTGCCTGAGGGGGTTGTGGCATTTATGAGTGCACTGCTACTCTTCAGTGTTTCCCTGCACATCATGTAGCGCACCACCGCTACAAAGTAGATGTCATGCAGGTAAACACAAAAGAAAATGCTGTTCTTGCATCAACAACTGTGGAGGTTCAAGGAGTTGTACCCCCACCAATCTGAGGTCATGAATACCCTGACACTATACAACCCTTTTTAAAGGTGTTGTCTGGTTTTAATGTCTAAAAATATTCTAGTAGGGAATTTTGAATTAATAGAGTGAGGTCCCTAATTTGAGGAGCAGAGAGTGGCTTCACATTGGTGCTACCTGTTGATTTAGTGGTCCTGCAGAGACATTTTACACTTGTGCAGTACCCGAGATGTGGGGTATCTGCAATTTTGTTATGTACAGTATTGTGATCTCATATTATGTTTCTGCTATGTATGAGGTATGCTGAGGTATGGTTGGCAATGGTTGGCAGGGGACAGGAAACACATGCCAGAGTTCCTACTCCAATGGATCTTAATAAGTGCTCCTTTGAGACCTTTACTGAAGATTGCCATAGTAAAAAATACTGCTTTCAAAAATCTTAGTGTGCTCAGACAGCAGAGTGATCAGCAAAACCACAGCTTCACAAACCCTGCTGTAGTTGAGGGACTATAGCTCAGACACCCATCATCTAGACCACTGCCAGTCCAGTCTAACTCCAAGCCTGTATCCCACCGTGGACACTAATATCCACAAGTGCCAGCAAGTGCCATTTATTGCTGGATGTGCCTCAATTTATATTTTTCACTATATAAAGAAAGTTTTATACTTTTACTTCTGGGCTGCTTCTTTAAATCACCTTTCAGCAAGGTACGTTTAGCCAGCTTCAGAGGCATCCAATATTATTCTAAAAAGTTGCAGAAATAAAATAGAAAAGTCAATTTAAGCAGTAAAGTAACATCAAGCCCAGATTACCAGGCTGGATCCCCAGGGAGCAATGGCCTGCGAAAGTACTCCATGACACAACATCCCAACAGAGCCACTATCACTCACATGTTCTATACTGTCTCAGGGGTTCTCTGCACTTACAGACATGTTCCTACCCATATTGAAGATCTCTGCAGCAACATATCATTTTATCAGCTTATAAAAAGGAATTTTAAAAGGCAGACAAAATCAATAACCTGACCTATCTAATATGAATGTTGCTTTCTATTGCTAGCATTCCTAGGTTGCTTGTTCAACTGCACCTTAGTGACCAACCTGTTTTGGGCCTTAATGACTAAGCTTTTTTCTATTTCTAGGTTTCCTTTGTCACATTCCAAGAGGTCTAACTTTATTTTTCTGTCAATGTAGCCATATGGGGGCTTGTATTTTGTGGGTCAAATAGTTTTTAATGGCACCATTTTGGGGAACACATAACTTTTATCAACTCTTTTTGGGGGTGATGGGAAAAAACAGCAATACTGCCACTGAGTTTTTGTGTTGTAAATTTTGCATTCATAAATAGTATGAAACAATATAAAAAGTCACCCTTAGTTGACTAAGACTGGACAGTGCACAGAAAAATGCATTGGCAGCAGTACCACTATTCAAGCAAGAAAAAAAGTAGGAATTCCAGCAGCATGCCCTAAAATGTAGATTCTTTGTTTATTCTTATAAAAACAGGAGCAATTATACTGGTCTCTACCAGGCCATGACAGAGAGGTGCAAACTTATGGGGATACAGTGCTGGCAGGCCATGCCAAGCCATCAGTACCCTTCAATCTCAGTAGAGGGGTGCCCATGGGAGACAGAGGGAGTTCCCTCCATCTAAACCACGTAAATGCCATGCTCTCTAATGACTTTAGCATCTAGGGAGTTAATCAGACTGGATCCAAGAGCCAATTTTTCTATAGACTGAAATCTGTATCTACATAAATATCAAAACGATCTCCAACTTCATGCCAGCCATCAGCACTGACAGACAAGTAGCTGAAATAACTAGGGATGAGCGAATTTCTTCAAAATTCGATTCAACTGATTCGCCAAATTTTATAAAAACATTCGCTTCGTGACGAATTACTTCGACACGAAGCACATTTTTTTGTAAGTAGTGGGTGCAATGACAGGGAGCTGCGAAAGCGCCGCCCCCTTCATTGTACTCCCCAAATGCCGTGTTCATACATGATCACGGCATCTGAGTGTAAAAACAGTGTAAAATAAACATTAAAAAATACATTAAATCAAACTTACCTCCTCCATTTGCTCGCGACGGGTCGGCCGCCGCCATCTTGCTTGAAGATCTGGAGCGAAATCTCGCGCGGGATTTCGCCCGGGATCTTTAATCAAGATGGCGGCTGGCGGCCCGTCGCGAGCAAATGGAGGAGGTAAGTATGGATATTTTTGTTTTTTACACTATTTCAGGATAAATCGATTCGCCGTCACGAAGCACAAGGAAATTCGGCTTGTAGGCGAATCGAATTTATCCTGAAATTCGGATCGAATTCCACTTTGTGGGATTCAATTCGCTTATCTCTAGAAATAATCAAAGTTTTCCCTCAAGGACAAGACCCATTGGCTAGGGACAATTAACTAAAACCATGATTAAACAAAGTTCAACCAAAAACACTAGGCTAAATCACTTAAAGCCAAGGAGATGGGGCAGTACTTTTATGCTGTTCAGGAAATGTAGAGCACTCCTTTGAAAATCTACTAGACCAACACTTCCACTCATTTCTTAAAGATAATACAAGCCTGCCTACCGTCACAGGCCCAATTGTTAAGCATTAATGGGCTTTAAAGCTTCATCATACCTAGTGCCCTCGCCCCTCTGATCAGCATGATTAAGATAAGTCACTCTATTACACTTTTTAAAATGTATATCATTAATAGTGTCCTCAATGCTGAGAAGTACAGGCAGCTTAATTATCCATCATACAATAGCATCAGAGAGGAGTCTGATTTCCTGCAAATGTATTCTGCAGCAGGACATTGACCCCAAATATGCAGTCAATGTCATTAAGAAACAGTCCTGGAAGTGATGATATGGCCTCTATAGAGCTCTGATCTCAACATAATCAAGTCTGGGATTACATGAAGACACAGAAGGATTTGAGCAAGCCTAGTAAATAAAGGTGAATAAATATAATAGTCTGAAGCCACTGGTCCATTAAAATATGGCAATCTTTAATGAAATCACTTACTGTTGTGGTATTAGGAATGATTATCCAGTCATGGTATAGTTATTTTCAGCAGAACAGTTTATCCGAGGCAAGATTTATTCATAAACAGCAAAACCGAGGCAATTCCTATACACTAACAACCACTTTACCGAAGAACCAATGAATGACTGGATTTAGTCTGACAACCTGACTGACATCTCTTCATATTCAGTCACTTTATAATGGATTCCAGCAAAACCATTTACTCAAAGCTAGATTTGATGAACAGCAGAAGTGTGGTAATTTCTACAGTATATCCTGGAATGCATTTACTGTACAGATAATGAACTGCAGGGTCTGTTTTATTCCCTTTTTCTTTACTCTCAAGCACTGGTCTTTTTGCTAATTAGTTATCTTCAGCTGCCAATTTTACAAATTATTTTGACCACTTTCTATGTCGGCAACGGGTAACTCATGAAGAAAGCCACGTGTCGTGAGCTCCCTTGGTGGGTATATAAGGTGTGTGATAGGTTATCTGCACACATATCCCACGTTGATGTCATGGGTAAAAGTAGCGATTTAGAGTTGCAAAAACAGATGATAATGGGCTCTTGGGTCTATGAACCGTTTGCATGCTGATGTGGTCAAAGTGTATTGTGAGTGGACAAATCACACCATTGAGAATAAGCGACGTGGAAGAGTATTACGTGTCATTGATGTGAGAGGTGATCGTCGGCTATGAAGGAGCTTGAGGGCGGACTGACATGCTGTGGTGGAGCAGTTCTCCGCTGAAATGAACCAGAGGGTTACCAGATGTGTGTCTAAAACAGTAGTCTCTCTCAACTGATTTGGGTATGAATTCATCCTTGCAGATCACATACACCCATTGTACACCCATACAAGCTGATTGTCTTCCCTGGGGCAGCTGTGATCTTCCAGAAAGACAATGCAACATAGCTATCAAACTTTCTATACATTAAGAACTATCTTCAGTATAAAAAAGAACAAGGAACTAATGATTTGGCCCCCTCAGAGTCCTGATCTCAACATCATCCAGTCTGCCTGGGGTTACATGAAGAGATAGAAGGATATGAGCAAGCCTATGGCAACCGAACAAGCTCCCTGCCAAATTTCTTCAAAAACTGTGTGTAAGTGTATCTGAAAGAACTCATGCTCTTTTGAAGGAAACGGGTGGTCACAACAAATATGGATGTGAAAAATAAACTATGAACACTTCTATTTTTGAAAGCATTCATATTTTGATGCATTTATCCACTCCTGATTAAAACCTTTGCACGGTACTGTATATATTGTATATATACTTTACTGCATCCATCAAGAACATCCACCATCTCATCTTCTGAAGATTGACTTGAAGCTGTATCAAATGCAATTATTGAAAAAGAAAAAAAACATGGATCAATATGTACTATAGAAATATAAAGACTGGCGTTTTAACCCCAGAAAGCCTTAGAGAACAGGTGCTTCATAGACACAAGTTATTAAAACGTCTAATGTACTTGCCAAGAAATATTTTTAAGGTAGCATATTCTGTTCCTCTGAACTCTAGAAATCATATACAACACTATTAAAGACTGCTGTCCTGGCCAAGTGAGAAGACATATAACAAGATCTATAAAACACATTTTCCTTGGATCAGTAGGCTGCAAACACCCTTTAATGTCTATCTAATAAAAGGAACAGGAACATGGTTTCTCCAAACAACTGAAATTCCTACTCTTCTTATAATGACATAAAGGGCTTCCCATCACAGCAGTATGCAAGCAGGGGCATCTGAAATCGCCCCAGTGTTAAATAAAATGCATAATAATCTTTAAAGCTGCCCACCACACCATTTCCTGCCGGCTTGCAGGATGTAGTAAAATGTTACAATGCCTAATTAGAGTTGTCCTCACACCTCAGCAACACATAAAAGAGAAATTTTACTACAACTTCATGTAATTGAACAGCCCGTTTTAGTTTGAATTCTGCAATAATTGAGGTTTTCCAATCAATTAACACCACCATATGCTGCTCAGTACAAAATACATACAGATGCACAGTATATAACTACTGCAGCATAAACAGCAATTTTCATATACATAATGTATTAATTTCATACACATTCTCTACATCTTTGCATTTCTTTCGGGGTGTAAGGTCAGATTGCATAATGACTGGACAATGTCTTTGCTATTGAAATATTTTATTAGATATATCTGTATGTACAGCTGTGATTACAAGATCAATAGCCTGCCCTTTTACACGAGGGGTGTTCAATAAGTTATCTACCCTAGCATGTTCTGCCACTGTTTGACAGCTGAACATGTTGAGACATGTCTAGACATGCAACACACACAGCAGCAGTTCAGTCTGATGAAAGCACTGGAAGTAACAGGATGGCTAGTTCAGCACAGTGCAGATCTACAAAGAAAGTGAGGGATTTAGAGATTCGTACTATGATTAAATTCCTTACAAAGGAAGAAAAGAAGCCTAAAGAAATCCATGATAGGATGATCGTTGTATATGGAGATGATGCACCTTCCTACTACCAAGTAAAGTTTAAATGGGGTTTGACCTTTCAAAGCATCTTTAGAGGAAATGTGCAACAAAGTGGAAGCCATGATTTGGAAGATCGTCAGGTCAAAGTCAACATTATAGCTTGGGAATTAGGCATTTAATTTGGCACAGTTTCTAGTATCATTTGTGATATTTTGATCATGTCAGTTCCTAGTGGGTGCCACAAATGTTGACGCCATAGCAAAAAATTTTTCGCCAGCAATTTAGCCAAGAGAATTTAGACATGCTTAGAAAAAATCCAGGAGACTTCTATTCTCGAATTATTATGGGTTATGAATAGAGATGAGCGAGCACTAAAATGCTCGGGTGCTCGTTATTCGAGTCGAACTTTTCCCGATGCTCGGGTGCTCGTTTCGAATAACGAACCCCATTGAAGTCAATGGGAGACTCGAGCATTTTTTGCAGGGAACCAAGGCTCTGCCTAGGGAAGGCTGGGTGAAAACCTGGAAACCTCAGAAAATGATGGAAACACCACGGAAATGGACAGGAAACAGCAGGGGCAGCATGCATGGATGCCTCTGAGGCTGCCTAATCCCACCATTACCCCAAATTCTCAGGCAACAGCCTGGTGGTTACCCTCATGGCAATTGTGCTCACCCAGACCAAGAAAGGCGAGGCAAATACCCATCACATGTTAGGGAAGCACCCAACTAGGTGCAACGAAGGTCCATCACCGCCTGCAGGTGACACCACTGCCTGTAGGTGGGGGGGAAGGAGGTTTCGCTGGAAGAGCCAGAGTAGTGCCCCCTGGGCTAGTGTGTGTGGTGGTGACAACAGCCGGAATGGATTTAGAAAAACTGTTGCATCAACCGGTATGGTATCGATTCTTCTCAGTTTAATACCGTATACGTCCCCTATCTTGGGACCTTATATTTCATGGATTTTTCGACCACGGAAAACGGAAAAAGAGCTTGCTCTGGCCAGGGGAGTGTCTTTCCCACTGCAGCTAAGGGGACGTGTCCATGCTCTGCCTATCACGGGTCAGGAGGCAATTAAAAGAAGAACAAAAAAAAACATCAGTACAATATCTAATCCGGGTAAATTGTTTGGAGAGAGGGCCTGTAGGTGGGGGGCAGGCTAGGGGGAAGGAGGTTTCGCTGGAAGAGCCAGAGGAGTGCCCCCTGGGCTAGCGTGTGTGGTGGTGATAACAGCCGGATGTATTTAGAATGACGACGCAGGACCCCAACTTAAAAATTTAGCATCAACCGGTACAGTCGTAAATTATGAGATTGATCAAGTGTGGTATGTCTTCTATGTATACTACTCAGTTTAATACCGTATATGGCAGCTATCCGGAAAAATGGTTTGGAGAGAGAGAAAGATAGGACAAAGACGTAAATTGTTTGGAGAGAGGGCCTGTAGGTGGGGGGGCAGGCTGGGGGGAAGGAGGTTGAGCTGGAAGAGCCAGAGGAATGCCCCCTGGGCTAGCGTGTGTGGTGGTGACAACAGCCGGATGTAGTTAGAATGACGACGCAGGACCCCAACTTAAAAATTTAGCATCAACAGGTACAATTGTCAATTATGAGTTCGATCAAATGTGGCATGACTTTTTAAATGGAGATTGCATGTGGTCACGTACTCCCTGGAACCCCATAGTCACCCCTGATGTGCTAGCCCAGAACATTCTCTGCCCCAATTCGCAAGACCTTTTGCAGTCTCCGTGTGCTGACAGTGGGGATTTACCAGTGTTGTCTGAGAAGGTGGTGGACAATGGCGAGACACAGGTGTCGGGGGGTGAGGTAGTTGTATGGGAAGCAAGTTACAGTGGGGACTCCTTGGAGGGACTTTCTCATGATGAGACAGATTCAACTTGGGTGGATCAGGCACAGGAACAGATCAATTTTTTTGTGTGTTTATTTAACTTTTATTTAGCAAAAATAACCACAGAGATATTTATTCGTTATCTTCTCTGCGCAGTCTGGCGTTGGGGTTCATCACTTTGATGGCGATCTGTGCCGCTCTCTCCACAATGGTCTTTAGGTTCTTAGATGGAGACGTTGTGGGCGATTTCAGCACAGAAGGACTTGTTGCTCATCAACAGAACCTCGAGCTCCTTGACATTGTGGACCAGGAATTTGCGGAACCCTGTGGGCAGCATGTGTTTGGTCTTCTAGTTGCTACCGTATCCAATGTTGGGCAATATAGATACGCAGGTAATATTATTTTTCACACCTATCCCAAAAATAAAAATTTATGCAGTTTGCGCAAATAAAACTGGAAAATGGAACTGGAGGGAGGGCCTGTATGTGGACCTCCGGAAAAATTGTTTGGAGAGAAGGCCTGTAGGTAGACCTGCGGAAAAATTGTTTGGAGAGAGGGCCTGTAGGTGGACCTCCGGAAAAATTGTTTGGAGAGAGGGCCTGTAGGTGGGGGGGCAGGCTGGGGGGAAGGAGAGAGGGCCTGTAGGTGGACCTCCGGAAAAATTGTTTGGACAGAGGGCCTGTAGGTGGACCTCCGGAAAAATTGTTTGGAGAGAGGGCCTGTAGGTAGACCTCCGGAAAAATTGTTTGGAGAGACGGCCTGTAGGTGGACCTCCGGAAAAATTGTTTGGAGAGAGGGCCTGTAGGTGGACCTGCGGAAAAATTGTTTGGAGAGAGGGCCTGTAGGTGGACCTCCAGAAAAATTGTTTGGACAGAGGGCCTGTAGGTGGACCTGCAGAAAAATTGTTTGGACAGAAGGCCTGTAGGTGGACCTCCGGAAAAATTGTTTGGACAGAGGGCCTGTAGGTGGCCCTCCTGAAAAATTGTAGTAAAAGAGTGCCAGTTGGACCTCTGAAAAATGGCGTTATTTTGGTCAGCGTTAGGCAAAGACGATATGGAGGAGGAGTAGGAGGAGTAGAGAAGAGGAATCGGATACATAAGTTATTTAAATCTTTAGCTGCTTTCCCCCGGAGGAGATTTGAATTCCGGTGAAATCCAGGCTTTGTTCATTTTAATAAGCGTCAGCCTGTCAGCGCTGTCAGTTGACAGGCGTGTACGCTTATCGGTGATGACGCCACCAGCTGCACTGAATACCCGCTCTGACAGCACGCTAGCGGCAGGGCAGGCCAGCACCTCCAAGGCGTACAGCGCCAGTTCAGGCCACGTGTCCAGCATTGAAACCCAGTAGTTGTATGGAGCACAGTGATCTCTACGGACGTTGGTATTGTCAGCTAGGTACTCCCTCACCATCTTTCTGTACAGCTCCCCCCTACTCTGCCTAGACTGGGGACAGGTGACAGTGTCTTGCTGGGGTGACATAAAAGTGGCAAAGGCCTTGGAGAGCGTTCCCCTGCCAGTGCTGGACAAGCTGCCTGCTCGCCTCCTCTCCCCCGCTACTTGGCCCACAGAACCATGCCCTCTGCCGCTAGCGGCATCAGATGGGAAGAATTGTTTCAGCATGTGAACCAGGGCCTGTTGATATCTATTCACTCTCATACTCCTTTCCTCTGCAGGGATGAGAGTGGAAAGGTTCTGCTTGTACCGTGGGTCCAGGAGAGTGAACACCCACTCTGTTTGACAAAATTCTTCTAACGCGAAGTCACGGGATAGGCAGCCTAACATGAAGTCTGCCATGTGCACCAGAGTCTCAACACGCAAGAATTCCCTCTCCTCACTGGCCTGACTCTCCATTTCCTTCTCCTCCTCCTCCTCCTCCTCCTCCAAGTCCTCCTCTTCAGCCCATACACGCTCAAGAGTTAAGGACTGAGCACTGGTACCCTCTACTGTCTCGCCGACATTCTCCTCCTCTTCCTCCTCATCCTCATCCCCCTCCTCCGATACGCGCTGAGAAACAGACTGGAGGGTTCTCTGGCTATCAAGCGATGTATCTTCCTCCACCGTCTCTTGTGACAAGCGCAAAGCATCCGACTTCATGCTGAGCAGTGAGTTTTTCAACAGGCAAAGCAGCGGGATGGTGAGGCAGATAATGGAGGCATCGCCGCTGACCATCTGTGTTGACTCCTCAAAGTTGCTCAACACCTGGCAGATATCAGACATCCACGTCCACTCCTCATTGTAGACTTGAGGAATCTGACTGACCTGACTACCAGTTCTGGTGGAAGTTGACATCTGGCAGTCTACAATCGCTCTGCGCTGCTGGTAAACTCTGGATAACATGTTTAATGTGGAAATCCATCTCGTGGGCACATCGCTCAACAGTCGGTGAGCGGGCAGTTGTAGACGGCGCTGCGCTGCCCTGAGAGTGGCAGCATCTGTGGTCGACTTGCGGAAATGCGCACAGATGCGGCGCACCTTGGTGAGCAAATCAGACAGATTGGGGTATGTCTTGACCCAATGTGCCGTCAGTGAGATATAGTGTCCCTGCCCGGCAGCACTTGTCCACGTGTCCGTGGTTAGGTGGACCTTCTCAGAAACAGCGTTGGTCAGGGCATGGATGATGTTCTGTGACACGTGCTGGTGTAGGGCTGGGATGGCACATCGGGAAAAATAGTGGCGGCTGGGGACCGAATACCGAGGGGCAGCCACCGCCATGAGATTGCGAAAGGCCTCGGTCTCTACCAGCCTATAGGGCAGCATCTCCAGGCTAAGCAATTTAGAGATGTGGACGTTGAGGGCTTGGGCATGTGGGTGGGTGGAACTTTATTTCCTCTTGCGCTCCAGCGTCTGCTGTAAAGACAGCTGAACGCTGCGCTGGGACACATTGGTGGACACTGTGGAGGATCGTGGAGGCGAAGGTGTGGTTTTCCGGCGGGAGGCGCTCAAGCCGGGCTCCTGGGCAGGGGGTTGACTAGCAGAGGCAGCGAGTGATGCAGGGGGTTGACTAGCAGAGGCAGCGAGTGACACAGGGGAAGGAGCAGTGGTGGGACCTGCAGGAGGTGGTGAACGGCCTTGGCACTGTCTTCACTCGGCATATCAACCCAGCTTGGGTCAGACACCTCGTCATCCTCCGATTCCTCAGTCTGCTCCCCCCTCGGAATTCCTCCCCTAACAACATCTTCACCACTGTCTGACAACCGTGTCTCCTCATCATCTGACACCTCTTTACAAACTTCTTCCACTAACTCAACATTGTCATCATCATCATCATTACCCACAGACTGCGACAGTTGGGCATCGGGAACAAGGTCAGCAGAAACCTGAGAAGTGGTTTGTGACTCTGGGAAGGGTCCAGAAAACAGTTCCTGAGAGTATGCCGGATCGCATTCCAAATTTTCCTGGGAGGGGGCAGACTGGGGGATAGGAGGTTGAGTTGGAGGAGCCAGAGGAGTGCTCCCTTGGGTAACATGGGTGGACTGCATGGAAGACTGACTGGTGGACAAATTACTTGAAGCATTGTCCGCAATCCACGACATCAGCTGTTCGCACTGTTGTGGTTTCAACAGTCCTCTACCACGTGTCCCTGTAAGTTGAGACATGAAGCTAGGGAGTGTAGCTCTGCGGCGTTCCACAGCTCCCTCATCAGCAGGTACTGTCTCACCCTGCCCAGGACCACGGCCTCTGCCCCCTGCTGTAATTGAATGCCCACGCCCACTCCCACGCCCTCGTCCTCGACCCTTAGCCCTGGGGTTCAATATTTTCTGTATATAAGTGTATGATATAAAAAAATATATATATAAACGGGCCTGGTGTACTGAAACCCACAAACTTGTTCAGTCTGGTTTAATTAAGTGACGTACAGAAAGTGTCACCTGGACAGAATATATGGATTGGAGAAAGGTTACACGCAGCTGTGTGAAATGGATTTGTATCACTGAGCTAAAACAACAAAAAAACTAATTTTTTTTAAATATTTTTTTTTAGTTTAGTTTTTTTTTGGAACGTGACGTGCAGAAACTATCGTAGAACTGACTGACACCCTACTGATGGTGGCTATTTAGACTGCGACCCAGACAAATGTCGCACAGAGATTTTTAGGATCAATCTATACACGTGACAGGTAGCAAATGACTTGGTTGTATTCTGTGACGTACAGAAAGTGTCACCTGGACAGAATATACGGATTGGAGTGAGTGTGCTGAACTGTGACACACAGAAAGGTCACACGCAGCTGTGTGAAATGGATTTGTATCACTGAGCTAAAACAACAAAAAAACTATTTTTTTTTTATATTTTTTTTTAGTTTAGTGTTTTTTGGAACGTGACGTGCAGAAACTATCATAGAACTGACTGACACCCTACTGACGGTGGCTATTTAGACTGCGACCCAGACAAATGTCGCACAGTGATTTTTAGGATCAATCTATATACGTGACAGGTAGCAAATGACTTGGTTGTATTCTGTGACGTACAGAAAGTGTCACCTGGACAGAATATATGGATTGGAGTGAATGTGCTGAACTGTGACACACAGAAAGGTTACACTCAGCTGTGTGAAATGGATTTGTATCACTGAGCTAAAACAACAAAAAAACTAATTTTTTTTGTATATTTTGTTTTGGATTTTTGTTTTTTTTGGAACGTGACGTGCAGAAACTATCGTAGAGCTGACTGAAACCCTACTGACGGTGGCTATTTAGACTGCGACCCAGACAAATGTCGCACAGAGATTTTTAGGATCAAGCTGTATACGTGACAGGTAGCAAATGACTTTATTCTGTGACGTACAGAAAGTGTCACCTGGACAGAAAATAGTGAGTGTACTGAACTGTGACACACAGAATGGTTCCACACTGCTGTGTGCAATGGATTTGTGTCACTGAGATATAACATAAAAAAAAGGGGGGTTATATATGGCGATAGCTGCACTACTAGTGCCAGCCAGCCAGCCAAGCCAGGAGACAAAAAAAAAATGTCTTCTAGCCCTTAGAAGGGCTGTTGGGTTCTTTGTGGGTGATTCCTGCCTAACAGAGAACTAAATTCAGGCCCTAACACTCTCCCTGAAAGGCAGCAGCTCTATCCCTAACGACATCCAGATGGCATCTGAGCCGAGCACTGCGGCCAGTCACTAGTATATTCCAGGGTCTCCTGATCAGGCCAGCCAACCCCTGCTATCGACATGTAAGGGCCCCACGTGATGCTGGGTGTACCGTAGAGTCTCCTGGCTTGTGATTGGCTGTGTTTATAGGCGCCAAAAAAGCACGATGCGGAAGTTGCCATTTCCTCGAGCATGGCGAGATACTCGTCCGAGCAGCGAGCACTTACGAGTACCCTAATACTCGAATGAGCACCAAGCTCGGACGAGTATGCTCGCTCATCTCTAGTTATGAAACATATGAGGCAATCAAACACACCATGGGAAGTTGTTGGCAGGTGTGTAACTGTTTTGAAACAGTGCTCCAGCTCACACGTCTTGTAAATCACAAGCTGATATCAGGGAATGTGGCTTCATGGATCTCAAACATGCACCCTACAGTCCAGACCTTGCTCCCAGTGATTACTTTCAGAACCTGAAGAAATTTCTGCATGGGCAACGATTTCCTGATAATAATGAAGTCAAAGAGGTGGTAACCTCAAGAAGTCTCCTATTCTGAGGGCATCCAATCGCTGGAGGCGAAGTGGAATGTGTGTTGAAGTCAAGGGGGATTATATTGAAAGTAAAAACTTTAACTTTCTCAGAAAGTTTTGTATGTATATTCAAATATATAACTTATTGAACACCCCTCGTATTACAAATGCCTTATGTTTAGGTTAATTTCAACAGGAAGCAAGATCACATATAAAAGAAACTGAGAAAAGATGAAAAAAATGCAGAAACTATTTAGGAGATAATTTGGAATTCATGTGTTTAGTGTATAGTAGGTGGCTTGGAGAAGGCAATTTACTACACAGTTTCTATCTGCAACTGAATCTTTCAAAAAATGAACTTCATGTTTTCACCATCTACTAACCTACCTAATATCTCCCTCTCAGTTTGTGGCACTACCATCACATCTAGGTAGAACGCTCACTGCCTCATGTTATGTTTGACAGTGATCTTTCACTTGCCCGCTAATGCAGCCTGTATCTCAAAAAAATCTCTAGAATCTGCTCTTTACTGTGGAAACAACAAAAACTCTCATTCCCATCTCGATTATTGTAACTCATTATTAATTGGTCTCCCTCTCTCTATTAACTCTCCATTCTCCAATCTATCCTGAACGCAACAGCCAGGCTCATCTATCTGTCTAAGAGCTAGTCTGATGCCTCTGCCTTGTGCTGCCCATTGTGCTGGTTACTCATACAGTATATGATTGAATTTAAACTGCTCATTTTCACCCATGAAGCTCTCCATGGTGCTGCACTCCCTAGATCCCTCCCCTCATTTCTGTCTATCATCCTATTTGTGTTCTATGCTGTGCAAATGATTTATGACTGACATCCACCATAATCCGAACCTCTCACTCCTGCCCCCAAGACTTATCCAGAGCTGCACCAGTTCTCTGCACTACCCTATCCCAAGCTATAAGGTTACTTCACAACATCCACATTTTAGGTGCTCCCAAAAAGCACATCTTTTTAGGGTGGCCCTAATCTAACTCTTCTCCATTCACCCCCTCTTCAACACCATTCTTCTGAACCTGTGCCATCATTATACAGGGTGGGCCATTTATATGGATACACCTCAATAAAATGGGAATGGTTGGTGATACTCACTTACTGTTTGTGGCACATTAGTATATGGGAGGGGGAAAATGGGACCTGACACCCATAATGTGGTGGTGCACCATCTTACTGGAAAAACGTGCCAGCTTCAGTGCATAAAGAGGGAAACACATCATCATGTACCAATTTCACATATCCAGTGGCCTTGAGATTTCTATTGATGAAGTATGGCCCCACTATCTTTGTACATTATGGGTGTCAGGTCCGAGCATTCCTAGATGAACAATTTCCTGGAAAGTGTATTGGTCGTCGTCAGCCAGTTGAATGGCCCTCAAGGTCTCCCGATCTGACCCCCTTAGACTTTTATCTTTGGGGTCATTCTAAGGCAATTGTCTATGTTGTCAGGATATGAGATGTGCAGCACCTGAAACTACAGATACTGGAAGCCTGTGCTAGCATTTCTTCTGCGGTGTTGCTATCAGTGTGTGAAGAGTGGGAGAAGAGGGTTGCATTGACAATCCAACACAATGGGCAGCACTTTGAACACATTTTATAAGTGGTGAGAAACTTGTAAATAATTCATGAAAGAATAAAGTAACGTTGAAACCAAGCACACCACTGTTTTTCTTGTGAAATTCTCAAATAAGTTTAATGTGTCACATGACCCTCTTCCCATTGAAAAAACTAAAGTTGGATCCAAAATGGCCAACTTAAAAATAGCCGACATGGTCACCACCCATCTTGAAAAGTTTTTCCCCTCCCATATACTAATGTGCCACAAACAGGAAGTTAGTAACACCAATCATTCCCATTTTATTTAGATGTATCCATATAAATGGCCCACCCTGTACATTATCCACTATACCCCTTGCACTCAGAAAAACTGCAGAAATGGGCTGGTGGCTAGCTCATGCAGGCCTTTGTGTTAAAATGGCCATGTGATTGTACAAAGCAAGCACTTTGTACCAGTGGCGTACATAGAGAAGTAAGGGCCCCATAGCAAGGATCAAACCAGGCCCCCACACAGGACAGAAGGGTTCCTGCCTAAATCATTTTCAATGACCCGTGGGCCGTTTTCCCACTGCCTCATTTGCTAACAGTTGTTCTTTGTCCTCTTGCCCTGGGCCCCATAGCAGTCGCCTGGTCTGCCGCTATGGTAGTTACTCCTTTGCTTTGTACCTGTTGTGTGACTCCATCTCCTCATAGATTGCAAGCTCTTGTGAGCAGGGTCTTCATTTCTCTTCTTTTAATCGTTGACTTGTTTATTGCTATCTTATGTAATGTATGATTTTGTTTGTACATGAATCCTCTGACTGTAAAGCGCTGCAAATATGTTGACGCTATATAAATAAAGATTATTATTAGAAATGAGCGAGTACTAAAATGCTCGGGTGCTCGTTATTCGAGTCGAACTTTTCCCGATGCTCGGGTGCTCGTTTCGAATAACGAACCCCATTGAAGTCAATGGGAGACTCGAGCATTTTTGCAGGGGACCAAGGCTCTGCCTAGGGAAGGCTGGGTGAAAACCTGGAAACCTCAGAAAATGATGGAAACACCACGGAAATGGACAGGAAACAGCAGGGGCAGCATGCATGGATGCCTCTGAGGCTGCCTAATCCCACCATTACCCCAAATTCTCAGGCAACAGCCTGGTGGTTACCCTCATGGCAATTGTGCTCAAACAGACCAAGAAAGGCGAGGCACATGCCCATCACATGTTAGGGAAGCACCCAACTAGGTGCAACGAAGGTCCATCACCGCCTGCAGGTGACACCACTGCTCATGCTGGCACTGCAGCTGACATCAAGTTTAGTATCTGTTCTTATCAGTTGCTGTGGCTGCTGGTGGTAAAGTGGTGAGCATAGCTGCTTCCCAAGAGAGGGCCTGTAGGTGGGGGGAAGGAGGTTTCGCTGGAAGAGCCAGAGGAGTGCCCCCTGGGCTAGCATGTGTGGTGGTGACAACAGCCAGAATGGATTTAGAAAAACTGTTGCATCAACCAATATGGTATCGATTCTTCTCAGTTTAATACCGTATACGTCCCCTATCTTGGGACCTTATAGTTCATGGATTTTTCCACCACGGAAAACGGAAAAAGAGCTTGCTCTGGCCAGGGGAGTATCTTTCCCACTGCAGCTAAGGGGACGTGTCCATGCTCTGCCTATCACAGGTCAGGAGGCAATTAAAAGAAGAAAAACAAAAAACATCAGTACAATATCTAATACGTCCCCTATCCGGGTAAATAGTTTGGAGAGAGGGCCTGTAGGTGGGGGGAAGGAGGTTTTGCCGGAAGAGCCAGAGGAGTGCCCACTGGGCTAGCGTGTGTGGTGGTGATAACAGCCGGATGTATTTAGAATGACAACGCAGGACCCCAACTTAAAAATTTAGCATCAACCGGTACAGTCGTAAATTATGAGATTGATCAAGTGTGGTATGTATACTACTCAGTTTAAAACCGTATATGGCAGCTATCCGGAAAAATGGTTTGGAGAGAGAGAAAGATAGGACAAAGACGTAAATTGTTTGGAGAGAGGGCCTATAGGTGGGGGGTGCAGGCTGGGGGGAAGGAGGTTGAGCTGGAAGAGCCAGAGGAGTGCCCCCTGGGCTAGCGTGTGTGGTGGTGACAACAGCCGGATGGAGTTAGAATGACGACACAGGACCCCAACTTAAAAATTTAGCATCAACCGGTACAGTCGTAAATTATGAGATTGATCAAGTGTGGCATGACTTTTTAGATGGAGATTGCATGTGGTCACGTACTCCCTGGAACCCCATAGTCACCCCTTCTCTGATGTGCTAGCCCAGAACATTCTCTGCCCCAATTCGCAAGACCTTTTGCTGTTTCCGTGTGCTGACAGTGTGGATTTACCAGTGTTGTCTGAGGAGGTGGTGGACAATGGCGAGACACAGGTGTCGGGGGGTGAGGTAGTTGTATGGGAAGCAAGTTACAGTGGGGACTCCTTGGGGGGACTTTCTCATGATGGGACAGATTCAACTTGGGTGGATCAGGCACAGGAACAGATCAATTTTTTTGGTGTTTATTTAACTTTTATTTAGCAAAAATAACCACAGAGATATTTATTCGTTATCTTCTCTGCGCAGTGTGGCGTTGGGGTTCGTCACTTTGATAGCGAGCTGTGCCGCTCTCTCCACAATGGTCTTTAGGTTCTTAGATGGAGACGTTGTCAGCGATTTCAGTATAGAAGGACTTCTTGCTCATCAAAAGAACCTCGACCTCCTTGACATTGTGGACCAGGAATTTGTAGGTGGACCAGGAATTTGCGGAACCCTGTGGGCAGCATGTGTCTGGTCTTCTACTTGCTACCGTATCCAATGTTGGGCAATGTAGATACGCAAGTAATATTATTTTTCACACCTATCCCAAAAATAAAAATGTATGCAGTTTGCGCAAATAAAACTGGAAACTGGAACTGGAGAGAGGGCCTGTAGGTGGGGGGGCAGGCTGGGGGGAAGGAGGTTGAGCTGGAAGAGCCAGGGGAGTGCCCCCTGGGCTAGCGTGTGTGGTGGTGACAATAGCCGGATGTAGTTAGAATGACGACGCAGGACCCCAACTTAAAAAATTTAGCATCAACCGGTA